>JAAIXJ010001847.1:96802-196955 GCA_013403705.1 Heliconius hermathena | reverse complement strand
TCCCCACTCGAGGAGATGAAATATTTACTTAAATTTATATTTCCATTTCTTCGCTCTGGTGTCGAGGTTAAGCGCGGCGTTGAGTTCTGCCACTCAACACGCAATGCCTCCAGAATTCGGCAGAAAGTGGGAAACGGAGTGTCTTAACACTAGGTTCCCTCTGCCTACCCTGCTGTGTGCGGGATACAGCGTGAAGCTGATGTATTTTTATTTAATTTAGAAAGGAAATATTTAACTTTACATTGTTACTTATACCTACTTTAATGTATTTTATGTGTGATTCAAACAAACAACGATAGTAATTTGGACGTGTCAATCCCGACTGTAAACGTCTTATTGGATGAAATAAACAGCTATATTGCTTTAGAAATGTATGGTTTGTAATGTATGGAACAATCCATGTGTTTGTATGTGCTTTATAGGATTTTGTAGAATAAGTTTGTTACTGGAAAATTATTACTTTTGGAAGTACTTAGTAACTGACAAATATTGTGACGAATAACTTAGTGAAGTTAGTCAGTTTCGAGTTAGTGAAGTTGCTTTAAAATTAGTGAAAAATATATTATATATTCACACTATTTTACAATTAGAATTTTTTTCAGTTTAACGCTATACACCGCATGTAGCAGGGATAGGCAGAGAGAGTCTAGTGTCAGACATTCCTTCCCCCACTTACCGCCGAATTCTGAAGCTATTTTGTATTTAATTATAAAAAAAATATTAAGAGATTTTTGGGCTTGCGGGAATGATTGTGTTTAAAATTTAAGTTATTTCCATTTCTGTCTTTTGGTAAGGCAAAGCGCGGCGGTTTGTTTCGCGCCACTGTACTGTACATTATGCGTTGTATTCAGACGGAAGCGGGAAAAAAGAGTGTGTTGACACTAGACACAAAAAAAATGTACCCGTATATGTATGTTGTACTCGTAAGTGAATATGATCTAAAAATAAAATAATAATAATATATTAAACCGGAGATAGACTTTCAAAAGCAAATTTGGATCAAATATAACTTAGGATTAGCATGAAATGTCACGCAAAGAGCTACTTTACTAACTAAACCTGTGCTCGCTAAGTGTTGAACAAATAAACCTTCTAATGTAATAGTGAAGAGACAGTTGCTTATATTACCATAGCTAGTGTTGTGAAACGTTTAATGCTTAGTACTACTCACTCAGTTTCACGCTGTATCCTGCACACAGCAGGGTAGGCAGAGGGAACCTAATGTTAAGACACTCCGTTCCCCACTTTCTGCCGAATTCTGGAGGCATTGCGTGTTGAGTGACAGAACTCAACGCCGCGCTTAACCTCGACACCACAGCGAAGAAAAGGAAATATAAATTTAAATAAATATTTCATTTCCTCGAGTGGGGAATGAACCCACAACCAGTCGCGTAAACGCGACTGACTGACTAACAGATTTTGAGAAAATATTACTTAGATATAAATAAAACATATTGTGCTTGATTCTATAGGTCGTGGAAAACAGAGACACGCGCGGCTTTGAATATATACACTGTTAGTAACTGTACGTGACTACGCCTATAATACTTCGATCAGATTGCCTATATCCATATGATTTTATATATTCTTTATTATAGATATAAATTTTGTGTTTATTTTGTGTAATTTTTATTATTTGTCTTGAAACATTAAGACGATAGCGATAATAAATAATTTGAGGCCAGTCGCGGCGCAGAGGCGGAATCGTACGATTGTAATCGCCACAGGTTGTGGGTTCGATTTCCACCCGAACAAATGTAATATTTAATATTTATTTTCATTTTCCTCGCCCTGGGAATGAGGTAAAGCGCGGCGTTGAGTCACCACTCAACACGCACTGTCTCCAGAATTCAGAAAAGTTGCCAACGGAAGTGTCTTAATGCGAATGTAGGTAGGTTCCCTCTGCCTACATTGCTTTGCCTAGGTGCAGGATACAGCGTGAAGGTAAAAATAATACTAATAATATTGTTTTAAAATTGTGTTAATTGCCAAGAACGAAAATATTTACTATTTTTATTAATTTTTTCTTAGCTATTTTGTTATTTTTTTTTACTATTTTATTTATTTTTTCTTACTATTTTTATTTACTTTTTCTTAGCTCCTTGCTTCTTCTCGGCTTTTCTATTCCGAATTCGAGACATTACGTGTTAAGTGACGAAGCGCAATGTTGCAGTGTGCCTTATTAGCGATATTTATCCAGTTTTTTTTTTAAATTCTTAAGCTCAAGTTCAATTCAAAAAATTAAAAACTTCAATAGAAATGAAATTTAAACTTTAAAGATTAAAGTAATTTTTTTATAACATTTTTTATTTTTACGTCAGGTGGAGAGTATCTATGTATGTATCTATTAGCTCATTTTATTCACTTTTACTTTCCCTTAAAAAAAAGAGATGGTGGAGAAATTATTATTAATAATTATATTTGTTCAATGAAAATGAACTGTTCTATAACTATTTTTAATTTTTTTTATTAATTCTCTATGTACAAATAATCTATACCTTTTGATAACCAAAACATTCCTTTAAAATATATATTTTTTATAATATACTCTCGTTACTTACAACTAATCTTATGAAATAATTTGAACTAACAACCGTAGCTCCATTCAAACAACGTAATAATACCTTCAAAATTACTGTAATCATCTAAAAAAGCTGAATCCTAACATAATTCGTAAATAAACGCAATTCTAGAGCAATTTTCATCAATGATTCTGCTAAAACCTCTTTTATGGATCCAATTTTCTAGGCAAGCAAAAAACCCGTGTAATGCCTAATCTGGCAAGAATATCTTTTGCGTAAAAAAAGATTTTAAATTCTTAAAGTTCTTTTACTGTCGTGTGGGTCGATGTACAATTGAATCAAGAAAATTTGAGTGATATAAGATTATATTATAATTTTTTTTATGTATTAGTTTATTTTATACGCGACTGCCTTTTGATTTTTGTTTGTGGTATTACACTTAACATTTAATTCGTATAATATTTAAAAGTTTGTTAAAGCTGTTTGGAAAAAAAATGTTTGTTGGATATTCGTATATGTACGTGTGTATGTATAAACCTAAAACTCAGGCACTACTCGTTTGAAAAGAAAATTAATTTCTGTGTAGGTAAAAGTCTATTCTACATTTTGCGAAAGATGAAGGAGAAAATGAAAATTTATATAGTAAATGTTTCATACGTGGCGGTGTTTAATACAATATTTATTCAGCGATGACGTAATCCTTGCCACGATAAATTATTGATACCTTATAAGAAACTGTTTCCGTTGTTATATTATGTGTGACGTGATATAAGATTTTTTAAGTTTCACGTTGTATCCTGCACATTGCAGGGTAGGTAGAGGGGAACCTGGGAACCTCTATTTCCATAAATACAGTTTCATTCCCAATTTTCCACAGATTCTAGAGGCATTGCGTGTTGACTAACGGACCTCAACGTTGCATTTTGTTTCGGGAAATGAAAGAAAAGTAGGAATCGAATCCACTACCCACAATTATAATCGCACACTTGTGCCCTTACGCCACGACGGCCTCAGATACTATCAATATTGGTAAACATAACAAGTTAACCACTAGTTTGAGAAAATCTAGTGTCAAGACACTCCATTCTCCACAACCCACTAATTGATAACAGATTATCTTTGCCTCAACAAACAATGGATAAAGTATCAGATTTTATCGAAGTCCATGGGTAGGTTCGCGTAAAAGTTATTTATTAGGCGACGGGAACACAGTTATTACATCGTAAATTATATTTATATTACGCGTTACACCATTTAACACTGTCGCGTGCCATGTTCGCGCTTTTTTTGGGTATCTTTCGAAATTTTCCAGATTTTTGTCCGTATTTTTTCCTACTTGACTTGACTGTTAATTAACAAAATATTGATTTTTTTCAGCTTCACACTCTATGCCGCATTTGTTATCAGAGATAACCTAGTGTTAAGACATTTTTAACATTTTTTAAAGTGTTCCAAGTCCTGGTCAGTTTCCAGGAGGCACGGGTTCGATTCCCGCTACGTTCAAATTTGTATACGTGTTCTAAATAAGTATTAATGTTAACATATTTGGTTCTCCGTTTTCTGCCCGAATTAAGGTTGTTCAGTGAAGTTTCCCATATTTGCCATTGCCCCGAAGTTTGCCATACTAGAGCAGAGTATATATGTATATGTTAATATATGTTTTGAGGGTTCTGTAACTTTTAAGGAAAAAAGGAACCCTTATAAGATCACTTTGTTGTCCGTCTGTCTGGCAAGAGACTTTATCTGGGAATGAAAATTTATAGGGTACTTCCGGTTGACCTAGAATTATGAAATTTAGCAGCTAGCATCTACACGTAGTACTCGTATTTGTTCAGAAAAAAATCTAAAAACTATACATTTGTGTTTAAATCCTAAAAAAATAATAGCCTTATATAGTAAAAAACGTGTATTTCGACACTATACAGTGTATTAAAGGGTTTTCTGTTTTTCATGCTGTTATATTTGCGATTATAGTTATCTCGAGCATTTAGGATGTATCATGTGTCCTATATATTTATCTCTTAGTCATTTCTATTTGGCCACAAGAGTGAAGTCGGAGGTTAAAACTAGTAAATATATATAACGCGATTTAAACCCACAATCAGGTGTACAAAGTGTGACTGTAAACGAGGAAATGAAATATTTATTTAAATTTATATTTTCATTTCTTTGCTCTGGTGTCGAGGCAAAGGGTGGCGTTGAGTCCCGCCACTCAGCACGCAATGCCTCCAAAATTTGGCGCAAAGTGTGGAAGGGAGTGTTTTAGCACTACGTTAGAAGCCAGCCGTGGCACAGTAGCATAACAGGTTGTGAGTTCGAGTATTTCAGTAGTTTTTATAACTTTAATATAAGGGCTTTGTATCTCAGTAGTTACAACCACGATATTTAAGTAATTTAAAAAATTAACAAAATTTTACAAGCTTAAAATTATTTTAAGACAGTCTAAAACGTTTTCATTCCTCTGCCACGGCCACTAAGGGAACTGGGGCGTGAACAGCTTCAGCCGCATATCGCTAAATAGCCCTCACAATTTCTTGCAACGCTGACCCTCTTTAATATATCACCTTTAAAAATATATATCATATTAACATTTTACTTTTTTCATAGAACATTTGTATAGGTGTGTAGACTATATAAAAATTAGATTTTTTTAGGTTAGACATTGCGTACTGAGTGCGGAATTCGACGCCGCGATTTGTCTTGTTACCACAACTAGGAAATGAAGGAGTGGGAATCGAATCTACAACCGTCATATTTACAGCTTAACTTTTTTTTAAACTTTATGCTGTATAGCACATCAATCAATTTTATTTAAAGTTAGTTTACCTTTAGCATGAGTTGTATTTATTATTGTAATTCGGTTTTTTTCTGTATCTTCTTGTTCTAGAAAAAAAAAAAGGCAATGAAAAAATCTTAAAAAAAAACATACTATAACATAAGACTGCCTAAACCATATCTAAAATTAAATAACTTTTTAATACAGTGTAAAAGTGAATTTCGTTATTTTAACGAGGTGTTTACTGGTGGATATTAATACTGAAAGTTCAAGCTACATTGCCGTCGGACATGCGATGACGTGACTTCTACCATTCTGTTTATTCCAAAGTAACAATCGGTAATTGGCTTTTAGCTAATTTGATATTTAGGTTTTTAATTAAAACTAATGTGTTTGTCTTTGGTAGTCATTTTATTACTTGTATAAATTATATGATTAAACCGTCGTGGTGCAGGGACATGAGCTCACAATTGTAACGATGCGCGGTGTTGAGTTCCGCCACTCAACTCAACTCAATTTTTTTAAATTGGATTTAAACATATCACAGAACTTTTTTTAATTTACTTTAAGTCAATTAGATTTTTTTTAATTCAGAAACATGAAGTGTGTGATTGATACGGTAGCGCAGCACGAAATGCCTCGAAAATTCGGCGGAAAGTGAGGAGCAGTGTCTAACACTTTGTTCCTTCTGCCTACCCTGCTATACGCGTGATACAGCGTGAAACTAAAAAAACCTGTTTGTTATGTCACTTTAATGTTTACTTTACTAAATAATATTATTAAGGCCGGTCGTGGCGCAGCGGCACGAGGTGTAACTGCAAAACCGACTGGTTGTGGGTTCGATCCCCACTCGAGGAGATGAAAACTTAAATTTATATTTCCATTTCTTCGCTCTGGTGTCGAGGTTAAGCGCGGCGTTGAGTTCTGCCACTCAACACGCAATGCCTCCAGAATTCGGCAGAGAGTGGGGAACGGAGTGTCTTAACACTAGGTTCCCTCTGCCTACCCTGCTGTGTGCGGGATACAGCGTGAAGCTGATTTNTTCTGTATCTTCTTGTTCTAGAAAAAAAAAAAGGCAATGAAAAAATCTTAAAAAAAAACATACTATAACATAAGACTGCCTAAACCATATCTAAAATTAAATAACTTTTTAATACAGTGTAAAAGTGAATTTCGTTATTTTAACGAGGTGTTTACTGGTGGATATTAATACTGAAAGTTCAAGCTACATTGCCGTCGGACATGCGATGACGTGACTTCTACCATTCTGTTTATTCCAAAGTAACAATCGGTAATTGGCTTTTAGCTAATTTGATATTTAGGTTTTTAATTAAAACTAATGTGTTTGTCTTTGATAGTTATTTTATTACTTGTGTAAATTACATGATTAAACCGTCGTGGTGCAGGGACAAGAGCTCGCAATTCTAACGATGCGCGGCGTTGAGTTCGGCCACTCAACAGGCAATGCTTCAAGAATTCGCCGATGGATGAATGAATTCGAATGGAGAGTTTTACCACTGTGCTCCCAGATTTTCTGCTATGTGCAAATTACAGCAGTTGAGTTTGTTTCGCACCTTAGTTTAAATTATTAAATGTAAAAAGTTCTATACTTTTCTAGTATTTTTGGAGATACCATTTAAAATAAATTAAATTTGATTTTTTAAATTGGATTTAAACATATCACAGAACTTTTTTTAGTTTATTTTAAGTCAATTTGAGTTTTTTTATTATAATTCAGAAACATGAAGTGTGATTTGTTGTAATGTATAATAATATTATAGTTGTTATATAAGAACTACGTTGTTCTTGAACTTTCCTTGAGTAAGCTTTTCATACATGTGACTGTAAACGCTACGGTTATGGATTCGATTACCACTAGGGGAAATGAATTATTATTCATTAATATTTTCATTTCTTCGCTCTGGCACCAGGGCAAAAGCACGGTAGCGCAGCACGCAATGCCTCGGAAATTCGGCGGAAAGTGGGGAGCAGTGTCTAACACTTTGTTCCTTCTGCCTACCCTGCTATACGCGTGATACAGCGTGAAACTAAAAAAAACCGTTGGTTATGTCACTTTAATGTTTACTTTACTAAATTATATTATTATGTACAGAAATGCATTTACCACGTTATATTTTACACCAATAGCAATAGCTACAATAGTGAAAGGTGCATTCGTCTCTTGCTTTTATTGCAAATGTCTTCAGCCAGTTCCTTTTGTTGTTCTGTCTTTCATTCTCATTTTATACTTTTTGAATTCAACTTCGCTTTGTTCTTGTAAGCGTTTTAAGAAACAACTGTGTGGGTAACCAAATAATGTGTTTCTTTTTTTTAGCTTTACGCTATATAACACAAATAGCAGGATAGACTGGGGAAACTTAGTGTTAAAACGCTATTTCCCACTTTCCGTCCAATTTTTGAGATTTTGGATGTTGCTTGGCAGAACTCAACACCGCCCTTTCTCTCATTATATAAGCAAGGAAATAAAAATAATTAATTCTATCACTAAATTAATATTCGTTAAGAGTCGAGAACGGCTGAGCAGATTTCGCTGATCTTAGTTTTGAAATGTTTGTCGTGGTCCAGTGATAGTTTATACGATAAGAAAATGTGGAAAAAATGTGAGGAAGACATAAAAAGAACAATTTAATTTTCCCTATAAATAAACTAAATAAAATAAATAAAAAATATGTAGAACACTTATTTTTCTGCCAAACATTTGACATTTGTCCCTTCGGAACGGTAGAGGTAACTGTCTGTTTGAAGTCATTGGAGAGTGTAAACAGTATTGCTTTTAATATATCTGATGTACAATATCTGTTTTGTTTTTGATATAGGCGCGTCAATAGATCTGTAACATTACTACTATTTGTAGACTACGCCTTTACACCTAGCTAAATTAAGGGTTTTGTTCATCAGTCTGTTTAAAATTAAAAAAAAAATCATAAATATGTGGGATATGGTAGCGTGACGATGTTAATGATACGAGATCTGATATTCAACTCCTTTATTATATATTTAATTTGGTTATTTATACGCTACAAAACAATAGTGGAAAATAATTACACAATTGTATTTGTAGCGAATAAATTTAGAACGCTGATGTAGTGTGTTTAAAATGTTGTTTATAAATTATATAAATGAATGTGCAATACCCCTACAAATACATTAAATAAATATTCGTGTAGTTAAGATATAAAAAGTTAAAAAAAACTTTAGAATATGTTTTTTTATCAGCTTCACGCTGTACCCCGCACACAGCAGGGTAGGCAGAGGGAACCTCGTGTTAAGACACTCCGTTCCCCACTTTCTGCTGAATTCTGAAGGCAGTGGCAGAACTCAACGCCGCGCTTTGCCTCGACACTAGAGCAAAGAAAATGGAAATATAAATTTAAGTCAATATTTCATCTCCTCGAGTGGGGATCGAATCCACAACCCGTCGGTTTTACAGTCACACTTTGTGCCGCTGCGCCACGACTGGCATCACATGTGTTTCATTGTATTTTCTACTTTTCTCAATTCAAATTAAATTTATTTGCCCTCCAATTCTCTAAAGCAACAATTGATACAGATTTTTTTACTGCCAATGTTCTCATTCTACCAAGTCAAGATCGTCGTACTTCTAAGTTTTCAAGTCACATTTACTTTACGCATTTTTTTTAAGATATATCAGCAAAACATAATTTTCTTTTCCTGTTGTATAAAATCGGATCACCTGGTGGTAAGTGATCACCGCCGCCCACAACCCCGTGTAACACCAGAGGAGCTACAGGTGCGTTTAAGGTGGAGATAGACGCACTTTCTGAAGGTACTTATGTCATATCGACCACATATACACTGCCACAGTGGAGTGGCGCGTGGAAGGTTATTCCGTCCTTAAGTGTTAAATCAGGCCTTAATAAAAATTTAGAAACTAGTTTTTTAGTATTTTTTTTGTATAAACGTTAACCAGAAATTTTCTTAGTTTATTACTAAATTTTTTTTATATATTTTTTTTATTTTCCGAGCAACTCATTCAATTTGTATATAACAATACTAGCAACACGAGAAGGATAGCAATAAAATAGTCACTCTAATATGGCAGTGTCATAAAAAGACGTCCTGTAAATAAAAAATGGAATTTTACATATACATATGTAGGGGTGTAATCTCAATATTGCTTGCAAGAGATTTGAAATGATATATTTATATGTATGCATGTTTGTTTACTTTAGACAAACGCTAATATCATGATTTTCTATTTAAAACTTATTTGAATACATCAAAGATCAAATTCAACAATATAGTTACTACAACATTGTAGTAACTATTAAAAAAATCACNACTCTAATATGGCAGTGTCATAAAAAGACGTCCTGTAAATAAAAAATGGAATTTTACATATACATATGTAGGGGTGTAATCTCAATATTGCTTGCAAGAGATTTGAAATGATATATTTATATGTATGCATGTTTGTTTACTTCAGACGAACGCTAATATCATGATTTTCTATTTAAAACTTATTTGACTACATCAAAGATCAAATTCAACAATATAGTTACTACAACATGTAGTAACTATTAAAAAAATCACAACAATATTAATAATACTAATATTTTTTTTGTCTATTCACATCGCTCCAAACCACATATATAGTAAGAGTATTGTACTCTTGTTCGCAAGTATTTAAGTTCGCATGATGGCGATGCTCTATCATCTTGGTCATAAGACCTTTGCGTTTCATCTTGATACTTTGCGAATTATTATTATTTATATACTTATTAAGAAAACGTTTAAAATTTTAAACAAAGCGCTCTGACTAACTAAGCCATACATACGGTCTCACGATATATGTCGAAATTCTTATGCTTACTTATTTAGAAAACGTATAAAAATTTGAACGTAGCGGGACGACGGAACGTATCGTTCAAATTTTTATACGTTTTCTAAATAAGTATATTTTTTTCTAAGTGAGGAATAACAACACTAATAATGTGAAAAATCTTATATGCTTATTACAATCTATTTATGTTCTTAGCATTTTTGTATGGAGATTTTTACTTTTCGCTAACCAAAGATTACTTATAATTACTTAGAATTATCGTTTGGCAAAAGAGAATACAATTTATTAAATAATTTTTTTATGTTCAATTTTTTATACATTTTCTTTATAAGTGTTTTTCATTTCTAATAACACTTTAAAAATCTATAAATCTAATTTAGTCTTCACGCTGTGTTCCTTGAGGAGTAGTCAGACAGAACGGAGCGCTAATCGCTACGGTCTCTGCATATCTCTTACACTTCATCCATTGTCATCAGCCTCTTTATACATACCCTTCAGGGTGTCCTTATGCTTTTAACATCACCTTCTTCTAGTAATTTCGATACTGTGTTTTCGAAGGTCAACCGAGGTAACCTTCAGTTACCTCTCTTACCGTTGACTTTTTCGTCATAAATCTTTTTTGCCATTCGTCACTCACTCATTGGACGTGCCCAAGCCATTTGAGCACGTTCTTCTGTATTCTTACCGTGACATTCTTGCTAGTACCTACCTACCGTTCTATATATCTCTTCATTGCGGATTTGATCAGTTAAGCTGACTATGCATATCCTATAAAGAGATTGTATCTCCACGGCACTCATCTTTCATTAATTCTTCTTCTGTAATACTTACGTTTCACTGCCGTATGACAGCGTTGATACTAACACTGCTTTGTATACGGTCAAATGTGCAGATGGCCTGACGTTTCGCCGCCGCCGCTGTTACCGGCACAAGTACGCTTTTCCGCATCCATCTCGTATCTTCCATCTCTACTGAACATACTTCTCAAATATACCACTTCATTCACGTGTTCAAAAATCTTACCCTCCCGTCCCTTTTTCATTCCTTTCAAAAACCAGAATCTTTGTCATACTCGCATTCAGGCTTAGACCATTATTTTCACACTCTTCTTTCAGAATGGCAACTAATGCCTGCATCTCTCACGTTCTGATGATTCCATGAGCACTGCATCATCTGCGTACGTACACCCTCTTCCAGGTCTAAAATTTCCTGAGGCTTCCCACAACAGCCTTTCGAGTCTCTCTTGTATTCTTCTCGCATTAGTGGTAGTAAAGTTTATGCTAAAATATTAATTTTAGCATAAACGTCATGACCCAAGCTAATCAAACTGACAGCTCTATGGCTTGCGCAGAATATCTGGGAAACCTTTATACAAAGGCATGATGACTGCACCTCGCCAATCGTCTGGAACCTCCCCTGATTTCCAGCATAAATTGCACAAAAACCAGAACATCACCACCATCACCTACATCAAGACTCAGCGTTTCGCTGTTACTTCAGCTCCATTTTCTTGTAGTTTTTTTGTTATTTTAAATTTGTTTAATTATTTTATATTATAAGATAAAATATTATTGACAGTTTTGTTTGGCGGTTGCTAGGGATAAAAAGTTATTGTTATTAAATGATTCTTATCATATAATTGTCTATAATTAGTTCCCGAATAATTTAGAAATATGGTGGTTAAGTGCATTAGTTTAGGTGCGTCTATGTTATTTGATTATTTCTTAGAATGCTTTATTCATGTCGAATATAACCGAGTAGAATTTGAATTTACACCCGCATGATTTCAGATGAATTTCATTTTGTACGTATTTACTATTTAAAATCCATTACTTTTGAAGTTGATGCCAGCAAGCTAGTGCTAAGACACTCCGTTCCCATCAAGACACATTCGTTCATTTTTCGCGGAATTCTGGAGGTACTGCGTTTAAGCGAATGCGAGGAAGTGAAAATAATTAATATTTCATTTCTTTAAGTGGGGAATCGAACCCACAACTCGTCACGTGTAGAGTCGTCTTCTTGTGCCTATGCGTCAAGACTAACCTCCAGTAAAGTAGTTAGTATAATTAATAAATATTAATATATTTTTTACCTGGCCTTGCACCAACACCAAAAATAATTTGGAATATTATAAATTATTATCACATATTACAACTTGATTCACTACTATAACATTGATGTGCCACATCAAAACATACTTGAATCCAATTAACACATGAGCCAATAACCTCGTCCCCTTTCAATAGTAAAGGAGTTTGTATTAGAGTTGTCGTTAAATGTTTGTTTTGGAATCAATTCGCTTGAGTTGGGAGCATTAGGTTTATGTGTTTGGAAGTTTGGTTTGGAGGTTGAATATCTATCTATAAACATTATATTTTAATGGTAAGTTACTTAACACCCGTTAGTTAGGGGCCAGTCGTGGCGCAGGGGCACAAAGTGTGAACGGAGTGTCTTAACACTAGGTTCCCTCTGCCTACCCTGTTGTATGCGGGATACAGCGTGAAGCTGATTTTTTTTAAGTTACTTAACTTTGAGGCCAGTCACGGATCAAAAGCACCAGCGTATGATTGTAAATGTGACAGGTTGTGGATTCAATTGACATTTGGGAAAATGAAATATTCAATATTTTAATTTCTTCGCTCTGTTGACGAGGTAGAGCGCGGCCTTCAGTTTTTTCACTCAACACTCAATGCCCCCTGCGGAACTTGACGGAATGTGGGGAGCGGAATATCTTCACACTAGGCTTCCTCTGCCTACCCTGCTACATGTGGGATACAGCGTGAAGCTAAAAAAAATACTTTATCGATCCTCGTTTCCTTTCAACAGTAATGGAGAAGAATGAATTATTATCTTCTTATCCGAGGAAATTGGGAAACAAAGTGTCTCAATACTGGATTATTTTATTTTTGAAAGAGATGAGATAAGGACGGAATGCAAGATCAATGTCAATGCTAAGATATTAGAACAAGTGAATGAGGTGGTATACTTTGGTAGTGTGTTAAATAGATATGGAAGATACGAGATAGATGTGAAAAGGTGTATTGCTGCCCCTAACAGGGTTAACGTAGCCTTAGGTGCATCGATGAGACGGCGAAACGTCAACATAGTTGCGCGTTTGGCCGTACACAATGCAGAATTGATACCGACGCTGTTATACGGTAGCGGAACGTGGGTATTACAGAAGAAGAATGAAATAAAGATGAATGCCGTGGAGTTGCGATCTTTGTAGGATATGCGGAGTCAGCTTAGCTGATCGAATCCGCAATGAAGAGATACACAGAATGGCAGGTACTAGCGGGGAAGTCACGGTGAGAATGAAGAAGAACGTGCTCAGCTGGTTTGGGCACGTCGAACGATTGAGTGATGAAAAAATGGTAAAAAAGATTTATGATGGAACAGTGAGTGGTAAGAGAGGTAGATGAAGACCTCAGTTGACCTTCGAAAACACAGTATCAAAGATACTAGAGGAAGGTCTCGTAAAAGGCATGAGGACCCCCCGGATGGATGGATAGGATGTATGAAGAGGTTGATGACAGCGGACGAGGCGATAGAGGCATGTAGAGACCGTAGCGTTCGGCGCTCCGTTCTCTCTGGCTACCCTGCTAGGGATAAAGCGTGAAGCTATAATAAGTTAAGTTAATATTTTTTTTATAATTTTCATATTAAAATAACATAAACGATTTACGTTAACTACTTGTAGGGAATCGCTTAAACAAAATTTATGTATCGAATTTAGATATTACTTATTTCGTGAATCAATTAAGCCTGTGGTTTTAATATCAAATTGAAATAAAAGATTTTATATTTGCAAAAGTAGCTCATCCCACATTCACCCACGTATAATATTGAATTTTTTATACTTTATTTTATAATACCTATCTAGTTTTTATTAATATTCAAGCATCTTCTAATATATTATAATATTTGTTACGTTTTTATTCAAGCTTTATCTTGTATCACACAAATAACAGGTTAGGTAGAAAGAACTTAGTGTAAAGACACTCCGTTTTTCGCTTTTCATAAGAATTTCAGACGTTGTATGTAAAGTGGCAAAATTCAACGGCACATTTAATATACTCTGAGTAGGAACCGAATCCTACTCAAACTTGTGTCTTCCGTTGAGTCATCCCTCAACAATGTCTCCTCATGGGGTGATAGGAACCTAGTTCAGTTTAACCCCCTGAAGACACAAGTTTGCGCGTTAACCACAAAAAAAATCCCATTTATCTTATCACCAGTCTTTCAGGAATGTTCTGAACGGAATTTATCGGAGTGCTTACAGCCGCGCCCAGTATCAGTATATTGGGCCTCAATGTTTCGAGTGACTGCCAGTATCGCGATCATTTGGAAAGCNATATATATATATATATATATATATATATATATAAATCAAATCAAATCAAGAATATTATATTTTATTCAATTGATTAATAACATAACGATATTGACAAGAGCATGTTTACAAATTAGCATATGTTGAAATTTTTAACAGATTTTGTCTTTTTGTACGTACTAAACGTAGAGCCATTATTCTTTCTATCTCCTTTGTGAGGTACAGTAGATATAGAGCCTTGTAAAAATTACACATTTACAATAGAAAAGTATCATTTATAAGAGAACGTTGTAACCTATATATTATGTTAAGTGTTCTGCAGCATTAAGGCTCTGAGAAATCTCTCCACTGATGCTTTATCCTCTGGGATTTCATTTTTATGACACACTGTTAATATATTTGTTGAGCTTACGGATAAAGAATAATATTGAAAAGGAAAATAAAGGAAATATCGTGGTTTAGTTACGAGATTTTCCACGCTGTATCCCGCTTACATTGTAGGCAGAGGAAATCTAGTTTTCACTTTGGTGTCCAACTTCCGTGTTGGGTTGCGGTCCTTACCTACTACGTTTGGCTATTGGAATATACCCGGGTTAGGAATTTAAAAAAATCAAGAAATTCTAGTATTTAGCGTCGCTTTAGAGAGATAGAGATGTACCGTGAAAGTAAAAAAAATATATTTTAAATCAGCTTCACGCTGTATCCCGCGTTGGAAAATGGGGAATCTAATGTTAACACTCCGTTCCCCATTTTGTCACCGAATTCTGGAGGCATTGCGAAAATTTCATGATATTGTTGAGTGACGGAACAACGCCGCGCTTTGCCTTGACACCAGTGTGACGAAATAAAAATTTGAGATATTTTATTTCGTCAAGTGGGGATCGAACCCACAACCTTCCGCGTTTACAACCTGACCTCTTAAAATATATTTTTCAGACAAAATATAATTTAACAGTATGTCTCACAAACCTGTAGTATTAGGATTTTAACTGCGACATCGCGCGTCGCGTATACAGTATACACAGCGGTACGTGGAAGTAACTTGTAAACCATATGCTTAAAGATATCATATTACATGAATATGAAACGAAGCTCGTCGTCGCAACTTTTTTTGTGACAGTTATAGTTGTATATAAAACATAATATATATGAATCTTTTCCGACATTTCACTGAGTGACAGATTTTTGGAAACTCCTACGGGAAAGGGAAAAATAACGGGATTTTCCCTTTTACATCTATATTAACAAATTATATTGGACATTCCACGCGAAGCGGACAGGTAAAAATATTTAAGGTATCCGGCTCCGACTTTGGTATTTTTTTTTATATTTTAACCCTATACATAAGACTAACATATAAAAAAAAATACCAAAAACGGACACCTCAACTTTTAATATAATATAAAAATAATATAAACTTAAAGTTGTGGGTGACTACTAGTTTTGTTATATAAACAAAACAACAAAGAAGTTTGTTTGAAGAAAGGATATTTTGCTCTAGAATTTTAATTAGTATTACTTATAATTTTAAAAGTAATACTAACTAAAATTCGAGAGCAATATTTCAATTTCTCTGATTTAGTGGCATTTATTTGAGAGGCAGTCGTAGCGCAGTGGCACAAGCGTATGACCATAACCACGACGTTCGTTATAGGATCGATTTCCACATTTGAGAAAATGAAATATTTAATATTTTCGTTCTGGTGTCTAAATAAAGAGCAACGTTGAGTTCCGACACTCAACACGCAATGCTGTCGGTAAAAAAGTGGGGAACGGAGTGGCATAACAAAAGGTTCTCTCTGCTTAGATATAAATTACGGAATACCTAAATGGCGAAACTATTGAGCCTAAATTGAGCTTATTAAAATTAAAAGTAGATAGATTCTTCCTACCTTCACTACCATTCGCATAATAACTATTATAAATAAATTGTTATATTATTAATCTACAAATGTACTTACTAAATACTAAATTATGTTCTTCTATACTAAATAAAGTCCAATCTTCAGTGTTTTAACAGGATTTTCCAACTAATCCCAAATGTTGGGTGATAAAAGCTTTTTTTCATTAAAACTGGCGCATACATTTTAGTTCAGTAAAAATTCGGCAAAGTGACTTTTCATTTAACGTGTTCTTTTTGTGGGCGCTGTGAAATTTTAAAAAGTGATTGTCAGAAGTACTTCCTATCATTTTCTATAAAGAGATAAATGTTACCAATACAGTAAGTTTGTTTTGATCTATGAAAATAATAGTGATATTTTTTTTTTGTATTTGCCTTTTTTCCATAGAACAGAGTAGGCAGAGAGAAATTAGTATGGCATCACCCGTAGAAGACACTCCATTCTCCTAATTTTTGCCCTAATTCGTATTTACCACACACAAGGTACTGGTACCAAACAATGTGGTGTCACGTCACGCTTTGCCTCGGTACTTGAACGAGAAAAAGAAAATATTTAATATTTCAGTCCCCTAAGTGAAAATCGAACCCAGAACCGAGCCTCTATGCCTGTGCCTCATGCGTCCCTCCCAATATATTTAATTTATCAAAAATTGGATGAAAAATTGAGATTTAAGAATAGTATTCTTAACCAATCAATCAATAAAAAAAGAACTGAAACACTTTAAAAATACACAAAATATTATCATTAATACCTACACTCTATCGTGTACCTGAGACCATCCCATTCAAAACTTATAACGTATAAGCGCTCGTACCTCAGATTTTAGAATATCCATATCAGGGTATAAACCAAGAGCTTGGGGTACCTTTGTTTTCGTTCAATATCGATTGCGGTTCAGCCGACAACGTGATTTAACTACTGTGTGTATTTTACACTGTATGAACTCTCCGCGCTCTATGTATCGTAAGATGTTTTACTATTTTAATATTATATGGTGTGTTTTTATGGACTATTTATCCTTTTTAACCGACTGCGGTCAAGCCTAATAGTAGGGTTGTATTTGTTGTTTGTGCAGTGCATTTGTATCAATATATGTAGGTATATTCGTTTCCGTTCCTTTGTAATAGTAAAACCAGCGAACCGATAAATGATACATCGTTAAATTTGTCACTGGAATTGTCGTAACTTAACGCCGTACTTTATCAAATTGCAATCCAAAGCAAAAAACCTACAACCGCGTTAACAGTCCAATGTTGTACCACTGCGCCACAACGGCCTGTCTGTTTACTCTAAAACAAATCCCACAAATTGAAGCAGAACTTACGAAAGACTCTCACAGTATTTACTTCTATCTAACATTTATTTATTACATTTAAATTGCATTTCCAGACGTACTCGCGAGCGTTTGAAGTCAAATGTCACGAATTGAATAAGTATAGGACAAACAATAAAACGGGCGTTTGTTTATACTTTACTTCATGAATAAACCTAGCTTAACTTTGTAAGGTAAATTGTATATTATTCTAAGCACTAATGCTTAGAATTTAAACTACAATATTATAAAGAATTTTTTTATAGTGGATTTGGGGCCATTCGTGGCGCAAAGTTGTGGGTTCGATTCCGACTCGAGGAAATTTAGTATTTAATATTTTCGTTTCCTCGCTCTGCTAACGAACCATTGAGTGGCATTGAGTTCCGCTACTCAACCTACAATGCCTTTAAAATATGCGGGATACAAAGAGAAGCTAAAAAAAAAGAACAAACAAATGGATTCTAATCCGTAGTGCAGATGCTTTAAATTATCTCTGAGATATTCCTTATGTATAGTAATTGTAACATGTTTATTATACATCACAGCATTTCTTATGCATACAAATGCTGAAGTGGAAGTAAATATGGAGTGCTCACTAAGCTCATATTGTGTCGTATTGTTGTCTCGTTCAACTGTAAATATATTGTTATTTCGGTTTTGTGTACACGTTTTTTGTTCATTTAAATATAATTAGAGGTATGGAGGTCGTCGTGGCGCAGTGGCACAGTACACTTAAAACGCAACTATTGTAAATTCGATTTCCTCTCGCGGGATATACTCACCACTCTGGTAAGAAGACAAATCACGGGGTTAAGTTCTACACATCCACATGCTTCCATTTTTATACATCATTATATATTTCATCTAAAATATACACAACTTCATACTACATTTGTAAAAATGGTGCAATTCTTTGGTTTCAAAGTGAAAAAGTGTAAGAAATAGTATTTCCTTTTGTTGCCTGCTCTAAATCCGATTGAGCGACACTTGTATCAATGGAACAAAGGACTCGCGAAGACTCCCACATAGCTATATCTCCTTCGAACACAATGCCTTTCTATCAAGAATTTTAACATAATGCATAGTAAGTGCATCGCCTAATTGACTTTTGAGTTTTCTGTTTATCTTCATCTTTTTTCTTTTTTATTTTTCTTTTCTTTCATTTTACTTTTTTCACTTCATAGAGATCATCTCGGCGTAGCACAATGCCGTAAAATGTATCTCACGTGGAAAATTTATCTTTTAAGGAGTGACGATCGTCGGATTTAATTTTTTTGTTTTATATTAAATTTTTTCTTTTGTTTTTTATTATATTTAATGGGACTGCACCAATCTTTCCACCCATATTTTCAAATTGGAGAAAATTTATATTAGTGACTAGCGGCCCGCCCACGGCTTCGCCCGCTTAAACATGATTATTGATTTAATAAGCAGAATTGATTGACAACTGAAATGACTTCTATTGATTTTTTTACGACATTATCGTAATTTCTATAAGAATTTTTGATTGTTTCGAACTAAAAAATACGACCAATGTTGATATTTGATTTATAAAATACACATAAAGCTAATTATTTATTATACGTATATATTTTTGTAACATTACTTTTTTTTACCTATGGTATAATATGTTTTTTAAAACTTTGTTAAATGTGCTGATGTCACTTAATAATTTAATGTACTACTTCAGAAATAGCCTTAAATGTAAAATTATTGATTTGGGTAAGGATTCATAATATTCTTTGTAAAATAACTGTAATGATTGCATGATTAACTACTGTACAGTTTTTAAATTTGTTACATATATTATTAGCTAAATGTACAATTGGTAAACATGTAGTTATTACAGAGTACACATAGAAAGGATATTTTTACGCATTTTTATATAGATTTATTTCAAATAAACGAACGAACCAAAAAATCTATGTTGAACTAATCTGTGTTGAATTAATTAAGACTTAAACTTAACTGTTATGATTTATGAAGGTAATCTCCACTAACAATTCAATTTTGTTTACTTTATTGTATAAAATATTGTAAAATAGTGCTTCAAAAATATATATCTTTATCAACAAGCATATAACCAAGACGTTTCGCATGTCATTGTTTAGCCAGCAATCTTACCAGCGCGAATGCTATATAATATTGGCAGGCAAACTAATGCTTTGAGTTCATTCAAATGACGATAACTTTTTTTTAATGAACCAATTTTGATGAAACAAATTTTAAAGTTGAGTTAAAACAAAGCTATTGGTGAAACTTTTAAATAAATAGTAAATCGGTTCAGTGCTTTCAGGGAAAAATGTGACCATACATATCGACAGACAGACAGACAGACAAGAAATTCAAAAACAAATATTTTTACCTTCTTCTATTCTTTTTAAGTACATACAAATGTACAGATAAAATATTTTTACTGTCATATTATATATAGAGATAGAGATAATATAAAACATTAATAATAATTGAACAATGTCATTTTATTCATTTTTAAAATTTTTACCACTTTTAATAATTTTTTAACCACACCTTTTTTGCAATCTTGAGATAAAAACACGTCGATTAATGTGGAGGGGAGAAAGAACCAAGTGTAAAGACACTCCACAACTTTCCGTCCAAATTCGAGACACTGGCATATGGAGCAGTTGAAAACTGAAACTGAACTTTGTCTAACATCACGGGGAAATGAAAATAATTCACTGTCCCCGAATTGGAATCGAACCCACTACCATTGCGTTTGCAGTCAAATGAATATAAAGCAACATTTCTATTTGTTGTGCCCAGTTGTAAATCATATGCTATTTTTGACGATTTTGAATGATAAATGTAGTCAGAATATAAAGATACTCCTAGTGGTAGTTTTAGAAGAGCTTTATTTTAACTTACATTTATATAAATATAATATATCATATCATTTTATTATATCTCAATTATATCTACGCTACGGTTGTGTATTTGATTCCCACTAAGAGGAATGGATTATTGAATACTTTATTTGTCTTCCTCTGGTAACAAGACAAAGCACAGTATTGAGTTCCGCTACTCAACACGCAATGCCTTCAAAATAGGGCGGAAAGTGAGCAAGAGTATTCCTACAATACAGCACGACGTAAAGCTTATAAAATAAAGAAAAAATATCACGTTTCAGTAAAGAAATAATATATTCTCAGTACACTATAGGCAAATATCGTCAAGAAAATATAACAAAAAATTAATTAACCTACATGTTTTCGTATTCTTGTTATTTCATGGAATCACAGTAATATAATGATGTAGTAAACTTTTAATTTTGTTTTTTTATTAATTATATTATTTTCGTATAATAGTTATGTTGCTTATAATTTCGCCTTGAACTATATAATTTACTAGCGACCCACTTGCGATTTCTGTAAGAAAAGGTTTATCAATTGAACTGTCTTTTTTTGTTTGTAACTTCAGAACTTTTGACTGGTTGAACCGATTTTGATGATTTTTTTTATTGGATAGGAGACACTTCAAGGATAGTTTGGTGAGTTTGGTTATGGGATCTGGTTGAAATTGATATTTTTGGTAAACTATTCCGGTTTATTATATTGGTATAGACTAATTTTTGTTTGTGGTATTGGTTGAATAGATGTAACAGAGAGTTGTGTTTGTTTGTGTGATATAAATACAGTAATAGATGACATTTAAAGGATTACGTTGATGTAATATAGCGCTATCAATGGGATGCGTTGAGTGCCTCCATTCAGTACGCAATGCCTCTAGGAATCGGCGGAAGAACGGAGTGTAACACTAGGTTCCCAGGTTCCGTTAGCCTACCCTGCTGTATGCAGGATACAGCGAGAAACTAAAAAAAGTAAAAAAATAGACTATAGATAACCTTCATCAATAAACTATTAATAACAATTTTTTTTATTTTTTCAGTTCGAATAAACAGATACGGCTATAAGCACATTTTATTCAACCTTACAAATTTTCAGCCTTATGATATTAGTATAGGCAGAGGGTTATTACTCTTACGCTTCCCTATCTCTCCCCTCCTCTTCTTCACCCCACAGGTTGTGGGTTCGATAGCCACAAGAGAAAATTAAATCTCTGGTAACGAGGCAAATTATGGCGTTGTCTTCCGCCACTCAATACACAATTCTTCCAGAATTCCGCCAAAAATGAGTCTTAACCAGAGTCTTAATAATAGGTTTCCATAGTCCCTGTTTACTCTGCTATGTGCGGAATACAGTGTGAAGCTAAAATCAAAATATTTTTATATACATTTTAGAAACAATAAAATACCATGCAAGCAGTCCGGCTTCAGAACTCTACCATGCACAAACTTAAACAAAAACAAAGCGTAAAAAATTAAAAAGTTAAAAATTAACATTTTAATTACTATAAGTACAATAGAAAGAAAATTAAAAGATTATAAATGAATTTATTGATATGTACTCTATTTACTATTTGAAATCAATTGTTTTGGAGTCGGTACCAAAATGTTTTTTTCTCTTTAGGTTGTTCGGTGTATTAGGTTATTAATGTGTTTTTTGTTTCGACTGAAGATATAAAATAGAATGATGAGGCCGGTCGTGGCGCAGCGGTACGAGGTGTGACTGTAAAACTGACTGGTTGTGGGTTCGATCCTCACTCGAGGAGATGAAATATTTACTTAAATTTATATTTCCATTTCTTCGCTCTGGTGTCGAGGTTAAGCGCGGCGTTGAGTTCTGCCACTCAACACGCATTGCCTCCAGAATTCGGCAGAAAGTGGGGAACGGAGTGTCTTAACACTAGGTTCCCTCCGCCTACCCTGCTGTGTGCGGGATAAAGCGTGAAGCTGATTGAATATAAAATAGAACTTTCAAATATAAGAACCTTCATCTAATTTTTAATTCGCTTAAAAAGTTTTATCACATTTAATTGGCTATGAAATAGAAATACGTTTATAAAATGAATATGAAACAATAGATCATAACTCACTTACCCTAGCTTAGTTCATATCAAACGAATACTTCCCAACATAAAAATGTTGACACATTCGAGTCTGGTTCCTCAACCGTAGCACATCTGATAAATTGTGTGTCAAAAGCGTGCTTATAAATGAAACTATGAGTTCTAGGGATTCAACACTTCATGTGAAACGCCATTTTAACATCCTTTTTTTAATTTTTTTGATATATCAAGCAAAGCGAACATAATATAATAATTTGTATTTATTGTAGATAGCAGCTCGCCCACGGCTTCGCCCGCTTAAAATACATGATTACTGATTTAATAAGCACAATCGATTGACAACTATANAATGTCAAAACTTGTAAATTAATTTGTATGTGTGCTGTAGAGTATTAAATTGATTACATTATTTAATAGTCTACTAAACTTTTATTAAACTTTTGTTACTATGTAAGACTGATGAAAGGCTCGAATTTGGTAGGAGTGTTAAAATATTAGTTTCTATATTGTGTCTATGATACTAAGTAACATAGTCTGTGGTGTAAATTCGCGCCTTTTCAATATTTTTGTCTCTTCTTATATACTCTGTGGGCATCATTAAATTCAGTTGTTGTACTATAAAACTTTTATTTATTTTCAAGTAAATTCCACTTAATCCAATAACTCTAACAAAAACAATAATTTTTACGAGCAAAATCAAATAAAACTAAAAAGATAAATGACGATTTATTAAGAATACCAAAATAGTCAACTCATTTTCCCAAAATAGATTTAATTGGTAATAAATTAATATTCGTATCGTTGAAACGAGCGAAACCGCTCGGGTACCGCTAGTAATTTAGCAACTAGCCTTAAAATCAAAAATTAAATCAAATCAGCTTAACACCAGAGCGAAGGAATGGAAATATAAATTTAAGTAAATATTTCATCTCTTCGAGTGGGGATCGAACCCACAACTAGTCGATTTTACAGTCACACTTTGTGGCGCTGCGCCACGACTGGTCTCACTAACCTTAAACGTTTTATAAATTCTTTCATATTTCTTTAACTATACTAAAGTTACCAGAACTATAATACTTACTCAAATTTTAGACATTACTCATTATACAATGCTTATGTTAAACAAGCCTTACATTCTTTGCTTGCTTATACATCACAATAACACATACGGAAGAATAAATGATTGTCGTTTACTTATTCTGACAAGTTAAATCGTGGTGTTAAGTTCTGTTACTCAACATGCAAAGTTTCGTAATTCGGAAGAACGACAGAGTGATTTGACACTATATTGTCTGCTTACCCTGCTCTGCGGAAGCTATTTTTTCATAAATATTATATAAAAACAAATGCTATACATTTTTCACGGCCATGAAGGAGAAAGCCCGGATTTTTGGGATGATTTTATTGAAATTGGTTATCGGTTCTGGGTAAATTATTATTTGAAATTGATCTAAATGAGATCTGAACGTAATATTCAAAATTTTTATTCCAAAGTATGTATTTTAGATAAAACAGGTTAAACATTTTAAAATTATATTTTAAAACATCGATACATATTTTTTTTGGCTTCACACTGTATCCCACACATAACAGGATAGACGGAGGGAACTTAGTGTTAAGACACTCCGTTTCTATTAAGAAACTTCCGTTCTCCACTTTCTGCCTAATTCTAGAAGCATTTTGTGTTGAGTGGCGGCACTCAACGCCAGTTCCCCCCACTCGACTACTACGTTACTAGAGCGAAAAAATATTTATTATAAAAAAAAATAATAATAATATTTCATTATATTAAAATAAAATATTTCATTCCACGAATGGGAATCAGATCCACAACCTCTCGCCTTTACAATCGTACGCTTATGCCCCTACGCCACGACTTAGGCCGTATATATTGAGGCGAATATTTCTTACTTTTATAATAGTTCACATGCAACTACTACAGTCGATAGAATGACCATGTTTTAAATAAGCACATATATTATTTTCCGTCCACAACAAATACATAGCAGAAAATCCGTGTGAACCCGGCCTAGAAAAGGATCATCCTGGTACTGGTGGTGTCGTAAGAGGCGACTAAAGTACGTGTGGTAGAGTCACGTCGCCAGCAATGGCAACACGCATGGGCAGACTCGACCGGATCATTACCACCCCCGGCATTTAAAACCGGCGTGAAGTAGTGGCTTTATGCCACTGCGTTTCGCATCAGGTAATGCCGGGCTCCGGCGCCCAACCCACCTTACAGGCAGGCAACGCACCTGTAGCTCCTCTGGTGCTGCACGGGGTCGTGGGCTGCGGTAATTACTTGCCATCAGGTGACCCGAACGCTCGTTTGCCTTGTCTTTTCCATAAAAAAAAACTATAAATAAATCTTTTTTTTCTTTGAACTAAGTCTCAAATTTAGAGTAAAAAAAATGTTCCAAATGAAAATCAAACTGTAATCCAAAGCATATTTAAACACATGTGTAACAACATAAATGTTGCAAAATAAATTAAGTAATTTTCTTCGTATAACATTTAAATAATTAATAGTTTTCATACAACAAAATTGAAATCTCCTTCCACACTCAACATCTACATTAATATTTTATGCACCACTATTTGTCATTCACGTTAAACAAAGTACAGACGTTGCAAAACTAAATGATGTCTTTCTAAATCCATTAAAGCGACTATAACAAGTAGAAAAACAGTAATTTCAAGTAGCGTTATGTAAATACGTGAATTCTGTAGTTATACCTACTATGTGAAAATTAATTTAGGTTTTGCCAGCGGTAAGTATTTTTGGCAAATAAAATTATTGAAAAATGAGCTTTATTGTTATATATTAAGGTATAGTTTTGAAAAGTTTGTAAACAACATTATGTCGTTTCACAACAATAAATAAGATAGATGATGAATGTGAAACGGCACATGGTTTAACCCAAAATCACTTTATCCCAAAAAACGTTATGCCGTTATAGAAAATGTCTGGAAAGGCATTTAGAATGTAATTGCTGTATGTATGTATTCATTAATTTTGTGATTTTCAAGATGATAAGGTATTTGTTGCTAATATGTACCTACAATAGGTGATCTATTTTTTATCTTCACGCTGTATCCCGCACATAGCATGGTATGCAGTGGAATCTTGTGAACCAAGTGACACTCCGTTCCCATTCAAACACTTCAGTTCCTCACTTTCCGTCAAATTTTGAAGGCATTGTGTAATTTTACCTCTTAATCAGAGCGAAGAAATGAAATAAATCAGATTCACGTTGTATCCCGCACACAGCAGGGTAGGCAGAGGGAACCTAGTGCACACACTCCGTTCCCCACTTTCTGCCGAATTCTGGAGGCATTGCGTGTTGAGTGGCAGAACTCAACGCCGCGCTTAGCCTCAAAATCAGAGCGAAGAAATGGAAATATAAATTTAAGTAAATATTTCATCTCCTCGAATGGGGATCGAACCCACAACCAGTCGATATTACAGTCACACTTCGTGCCGCTGCGCCACCACTGGCCTCTGACTGGCGAAAGTATTTAATATTTCATTTCCTCAAATGGGAATCGCACCCATAACCTGTCTCGTTTACAGCCGCACACTTGTGACTTTGGCCACGACTGCCATATACCACTTACTTGTAACACACGTATTTCTTATTTCTACTCACAAGCCACTGAACCACGGAGGCCATTTCCATATTCCGTAAATCTCTTTCTAAATTCAAGCACATGTTCTATTATACGTTCATACAAACCCAGTGGACATATTCAATTTCACGGGCAGACTACGGTATAAACAGTTCTTCCGTTTATGTATCAATTGCTACTCGATTTATGGCCAACGAATATTTTGCAATGATATATGCATGGCCATAAAGAGCTGTAATAGTACATTTTTATGCTTTGTTGGCTTAGTATTAGAAATAACGTCTATATATAGTTCTTTTTTTATAATTTTTATCAGATTCACGGTGTTTCCCGCATGTGGCAGAGTAGGCAGAGGGAAACTGGGAGACTCTCCATTTCCTACTTTTCGCTGAATTATAGGGGCATTGCGTGTTAACTGGCGGAACTCAATACCGCGCTCTGCCTTGACACCAAATGGAAGAAATCGAAATATTAAATATTTCATTTCTTCGAGTGCAAATCGAAACAACAACCTGTCGCGTTTACATTCACACGCTTTTGTCCCTGCGCCACGACTGGCCTATATATAATTTCAAATATAAAAAAAGATAAGTATAAAAAATGTGTAGTATATGTACTATGTGAGTAACGGAGTGTCACTAACACTAGCTTCGCTCTACTTTGCTATGCGGGAAAAAGAGTGATTACGTTTTGTTTTAGCTTCACTTTTTATCCCGCACGTGTAGACTTCCACCATCACCTCACCCGATAACCTAATCTTAAGACACTCCGTTCTCATTAAAAAACTTCAGTTCCCATCTTTCCGCTGAATTCAAGTCGTAAGTAATCTTTTAAAATACGCGACATGGTTCTAGGTGCTATCTTGATCTCCCGAGATAAAATCGTTTGTTTTCGGACTTTTTTCGGATTTCTTCAAAATTTTTCCCTTACTGCTTTGATCGCCTTTTTGTTTTCGTATGAAAACGTGGACGTAGGTGGACAGCCGGATCTTTTTCTGTCACAAACAGAGAAGGCTTCAGTGTACCTATCAATAGCCCAGTACACAAACATTTGACTAATATCAAGCGTATGGAGGGTTTTAAAAATGATATTTGGTTCCATACCTACTTTATGTAATACAATCACAGCGATTCGGTTCTCTATATCACCCCACTCTATTTTAATATCACAAAATATTTTACAATGAAATATTTTACAATATGAGGCCAGTCGTGGCACAGCGGCACGAGGTGTGACTGTAAAACCGACTGGTTGTGGGTTCGATCTCCACTCGAGGAGATGAAATATTTACTTAAATTTATATTTCCATTTCTTCGCTCTGGTGTCGAGGTTAAGCACGGCGTTGAGTTCTGCCACTCATCACGCAATGCCTCCAGAATTTGGCAGAAAGTGGGGAACGAAGTGTCGCAACACTAGGTTCCCTACTACCTACCCTGCTGTGTGCGGGATACAGCGTGAAGCTGATTTAATTTTAATTTAATTTTACAATATATTAGCGCGAAAATAAGAAAACACAATCAACAATCGCCTAAAAATGACACATTCTGAATTTAAAACGAATATTTTGTTTATTTTTAATTGTAATAGTATTTATGGCCAGCTCAATTATTATTTTTTTAATTATAAAACGATAAAAAAAATAAATATTATTAAATTTAAAATGGACCATATTCTGCCATTATGTTTTTATACTTACTACATTCAATCTATATATCGAGTTGGGTTTTCTATTGTTCCTACTTCAAAGGCTAATAAATAATGGGGCCCTTGACATCCACTATATAAATCGCTGGCTTAAAAATACGATACAATACAATCATACAGCTTTAGCTTACTGAAACAAAAACAGAGTGGATAGAAAATTTAATAACGTAGTGCTTACTTCGTTAGTGAATGTTTATTCCGAAATAATATAGAAACTAGTTTAGTTTTGATTATTTCACAATTTAATAACATAATATTGAGATTACATTGTATATCGATGGCTCCTAAGTATAAGGGCCAAAGTGCGAAATCACAACTTTACAGGAGAGGCTTCCAAAGTTTAAATTTGCTATAATTTTATGTTGGTACATCCGAAGAAAACGAAACTTTGCTTATCAGCTAAGACAACTATCCTCTTTATATATACCGTAGTATTTTATTTATATNAAAAAAAAAAAAAAAAAAAAAAAAAAAAAATCTCGAAATGACACTGACAATAAAGTGATCATACGAGTTCCGTTTTCATTTTTTAAGATACGGAACCCAAAAAAAAACATTTTACTCATACGAGAGTAAATCTCATAAGCAAAAGTCCATTAACATCAATTCACATTTCCCCTGACCTGGATTATTTATAATATCATACAGCAAGTAGTATTAAGTAGAAACATTTACTCGCCACTTTACTTAATTACGTTGTAGTCACAAATTGCGGAGCTCAAAGGGATAAGCCATGATGACAATAACACTGGGAAATACAAGATGCTTATAAGTAAACGGATAATTGTGTGGATGTACATACAATAAAAGAGAATTTCTTGTTTAGATATTCTAACCAGAAATATGTATATTATTATATTATTATTTGAGGCCAGTCGTGGCGCAGCGGCACAAAGTGTGACTGTAAAACCGACTGGTTGTGGGTTCGATCCCCATTCGAGGAGATGAAATATTTACTTAAATTTATATTTCCATTTCTTCGCTCTAGTGTCGAGGCAAAGCGCGGCGTTGAGTTCCGCCACTCAGCACGCAATGCCTCCAGAATTCGGCAGAAAGTGGGGAACGGTGATATTAGTGATATTTCATTCTTCTGAGTGGGAATGAAGCAAAAGCCAGAACCGTCGCGTTTACAATCATATTCTGTACTGTACCGCTGCACCACGACGGCCTCATATTAAATATTTTTTTATCAGCTTCACGCTGTATCCCGCACTCAGCAGGGTAGGCAGAGGGAACCTAGTGTAAGACACTCCGTTTCCCACTTTCTGCCGAATTCTGGAGGCATTGCGTGTTAAGTGGCATTTATATTTTATCTCCTCGAGTGGGGATCGAACCCACAACCAGTCGATTTTTACAGCCACACTTTGTGCCGCTGCGCCACGACTGGCCTCATATTTTTTTTAAATTAATTAACAATAATATAATGTCAACTTCAATAAATCATTTTATTATAAAGATGACGTACGTTTAACGTGGCTTCGCTCGCTTAAACTTATTGTTATATGATATTATAGACAAACTATACATAAATTGTAGCCTGCATGTGTTATTCCGATTTATAAGCGATATTACTGGAAAGTTTCATTCAAGTTTGTTCAGTAGTTTTTGTGCGAAAGTTGAATAAACATCCTCACAATATAATCGTTTTGCCTTAGATTTTCCAGGAGAAACTAATATACCACATCATACTACAGAAACAACTTCCAAATTCCTATTACAAATACTGAATCTATCGTATATTTCAATACATTTCTACAAACTTCAACAAAAGCCATATTCACTCAAACAGTAATAAAACACTTGGCTATAGAGAAGAGGTTTTTAAAACCTATAAAAACAGACAAACAAAGTGAGCTTCGAGAGACGTAAAAGATGAACCGACTATAAAGAGTTAAAGTCGCGACTTTTAGTTTAAATATAGTAGCAAAGTTAAATATTGAGTTCATGGAAATGCGCCACATACTGATAAATGTTCGAAGTTTTATTTTATTATTTACTTCTAAATATAAATAATACTATACTAAATAAAATATATATTAAATAAAATTCTCATGATTTTTTCTACACTTCTAGGATTTCGAACATGAAACGAAAAATAGAGGTTCCCCCTAAAAGATCAGTTTGTTGTGCGCCTTTCTTTTTGTCCGTCTGTCAAAACCGTGTATTTCAAGACGGCGTGGAGATAATGCTGATATCAATATCAAATATATAGATCTGCAGTCATTTGTAGGATAGAATAAATAACCCTTGATTACGCAGCGTTTATTCTGTAGACCTAAAAAAATTACTGTTAAGACACTCTATTAAGTTCTGGGTCAAATAGCGGAAATCCTTGCTTATCTTCATGCTGTGTCCCATACACTGCAGAGTAAGCAGAGGGAACCTTGTGATAAGACACTTTGTTCCCCACTTTCCGCCAAATTCCGGAGCCGCCCTTTGCCTCAAAACGAGGGCGAAGAAATATAAATTTAAATTTAAATAAATATTTAATACTATGTGCCCCTGTCCCACGATTGGCGTCAGAAATCCTTGCTGCGTTTCTTATCGTCTTGCGAGAGCGAGGAAATTAGAATAATCTGTTCCCTCGGTTTAGAATCAGACAGTCCCACAGCGCCACGACGGCTGAAGCGATAGACAGAATTTAACGCCGAATATAGTAGAACCTAGAACATGTAAGCAGTAGTATGGATGACTTTTATTATGTCATAATTATTTTGAGACCAGCGTGACGCTATCTCAGTGTCTGCCTGCAAACGCAATGGTTGTGAATTCGATTCCCACTCGGGGCAATGAATTGTTTCCATTTCCTGTATGTGGTTTGTAACAGTATGTACCTTGAATATAAGTTAAAAATATGTAAATAAATAAAATAAAATATACTTGGCAATACATTTATGTGTATACATCGTTAATTATGAATAATACAATCTATATATTTTTAATATTATATTAATCGAGACGAGTTCATGTATTGCCGTCCCGAGTGTCGCAATCGTCGTTTCGTATATATAGTGGGTAGCGATGGTTGGAAGGCAGCGGTCGAGCCGAACTCTTAAGTACTACGGTACTAATAAATATGATGCACATAAAGACTTGTACCAAATGTATGATAAATATGATATAATAATTCGAAGCCTATGAGGGCACGATCTTTTAGGATCCAATTTCTTATAAGTAAAATATGTGTAGGGGCGACATATTGAGTTTGCAAAGGGAGTTGCAAACACAATTACAGTATTATTATACTGTTAAATGTCCTTAATACAATGGACATTTGAAATGAATGTTGTTTATATCGTATTCAATTTCGTCTCNTCCTACAACGAGTTATAGAACTACTGTAGAAGCCGTTATATATATATATATATATATATAACGGCTTCTACAGTAGTTCTATAACTCGTTGTAGGATAAATAGGTGTGTGTGATTTTATGTCCTGGAACTCTGGTGTATGTAGTAGTGTCCGCCCGTGTCATACGGATGTGTGGTGCTTGATATGTCCTTCTGATAGGAAATATTTTATTAAAGCGATACCTACTAATGGCATAAATAAAATTGTTAAAACTGTTACCTCTGAATTTCTAAAAGATTTTGGGTTCTTCACGATCACAACTTTAAACCATTCTAACCACTAGACACATCACGAGCCAAGGCATTATTTATTAAATAATATTTTCAAAGATGTTTGGGATATCAGTCACAGGTTGTACAAAGTGGGGCGTCGAGTTCCACCACGAAATATATTTAATTTGGGCGGAAAATTAACTCTAGGTTCTACCAGTCTACCCTCATTCCAATCATCAAGTCAAAAAGACTCATTAAAATGACAATAAGCACTAACTAAAAGATAACATAGCTTAATCAGGATCTACGTTTAAAAAAAACTCTAAAGGAAATGTCATTGGATTTAGCGGCGGAGTATTAAAAGATTGTTTGAATTTACCTTACGTATTGTTCTCACACTTTTCCCCACTAAATATCTCAATTTGCACTTTAACACTCCGTACTAAAGTGTAATTTTGAGTGTTTTACAAGTGTTTTTCATAGCTTTAATGAAATATTGTGAACATCACATTCAGCTTTTGACTCCGCTAATTGGTGCTAAAGATGTTAGTGATTATTTTTCGTTTAAAAATAAGATTTTAATTTAACGTTTAATTTACCATCTGGAACACAATTTGAGCGTTCTAGTTTAGTGGCTTGAGAACTTTGAATATGATTAATATAATGTTTTTAGTTGTGTTGTTTTTCACTTAATTGTTTTATTTTATAATATTAGTAAAAAGCAAAATTACTTAAATAATAATATATACAAATTTAATATATATACCTGCTAACGTAATACATATATTGGATATTCAAATTTTGCTACATTTTTCAAAAGAAATCAAAGATTATGTAGTTATATACAGATAAGTTATATTCAAAAGACGCTCGCAGTTTATCAGATGACGGAGAAAACATTTTTTTTATTTACAACAAAAATACTTTTACAAGGGATCGTTATTTCGATGTGAATATATCGTCATAGTAAATTGAAAAAGAGCTTATTTGAGTATTAAATCAAAATATATTCATAAAATATTTTTGCATAGGTATCTCAATAAAAAAACTGTCAAACTGTCTTATTAACTTTATAACCTTAACTAGCGTTTGTCTATTACGACTATGTCGCCGTCCTCTCTGTATTTGTTTATGTAAATATATTATTTTTTTTTCTTTTTGATTAGATATAATAATATTAGAATATAAACTTAATATATTTATTATATAAAATATTACTTCTTATTAACCCATTAGCAGTATTTAATCTGGATCTCTTTTTAACATGCATTCTTCTGTTGTGTAATATTATCTCTTTTTTACCGTACAATGTCGTTTGTGTATGTTGAATACAACATGACATTGGTGAAGTGATTAGTGGTTTACTGGCACGCTCGGGACGCTATAAACTAAGAACAGAACAGACCTCTGACCGCAGGTACAGTGGATGACATCGAAATTATTAATGTGATGTAATGTAGCTTATAGCCCTTCATAACAAATGGTGTAGGATTTTTCAACCTGAACCAGTACTTCCTTAGATTGGCGCGCTCAAACAAACAAACTAGTCGGCTTTATAATATTAAAATAAAAAAAATAATATAGAACAATTAGTATAGATAAGTATCTACTGTAGGACTTATAATTGTAATTGTAACAAAAAGCTTAAATACTCATATTCAAATATTCGTCCATAATTTTATTACCCTAGGGACATAATTTTCCTAGATCCTTTCATATACTTTGTATTTGCTTAACAAGAAGCTGGAAAGGAGCTTTGTGCTTTAACAGATTAGTCAGTTAGTCATTCTTCTTTGTTCCCAAAAAGGGATATGTAATATTTATGGTGGTAGGGGTACCACCCCAGGGGTAAGGTAGGCTAATTTAATTTTTACCTAACTCAAACAGACAGTTTGTTTAGCTTCACGCTGTATCCTGCACATAGCAAGGTAGGCAGAGGGAACCTGGGACACTCCGATCACATTAATACACTTCCGTTTCCCAGTTTCTCTGAATTCTGGAGGTGGAACTCGACGCCACGCTATCAAAGTGAAGAAATTAATATGAAATAATTTATTTCCTCGAGAGAGAATCAAACCCACAACCTGTCTCGTGTCTCGTTTACAGGCACACCGGCTGGCCTATTAATACGCTACAATTATTTAATAAACGAAACGATACGACACACACATAAAATATAATATTTTTTACCTGTTTAAAATGTTTTTTATTTGTATAGTTCTGAAGTAGATTGCTACCCATAATTTTAAAGATTTTTTTGGCTTTATTGTCATTGGGTCGATAATACTAACGACATTTATAATGTAAAAAATAACAAAAAATACGGAAAAATAAAAATATGCTTATAAATAAACTATATTGCGCTGTCCTGCTACAGTGGGGTAGCGTTTGTAAGTAAACGCGCGGGTTGCGGATACGCTCCTGACTCGGAGGAATGATTATATTATTTTTTTTATTTTCTCGCTGTGGTAGACGAAAAGCAGCGTTGAGTTCCACTGCTCAATACACAGTATTTCAAAAATTCGGTGGAAAGTGTGGAACAGAGTATTTTAACACTAGTTTCTCTATTCTCATCCTGCTTTGCAAAAAAAATGTTAAGCCACTTTTTTTAATACGTACCTTAAAATACACAGGTACATGAACCGAGATCGAAATCAAACTCTTAACCACCTCTTTCACAAACTAAACTATTGTTAATATTTATCGTCTAAGGGATCATAACGTTAAACATTTCAACATTTAATATATTTAAGCAAACGTGTCTACGTGAATCCTTCACATCGTTAGGCCATGACGAATAGTCTGTCACCGCTTCCTAGTCAATACGTCGTACTGTCGATGTGGGCTTTGTTGGCTCTAACCCATTTTGTCAATGTCATTCCTATTTATGACACCTTGGTAATGTTTACTAGAATATGCTGTTTACATATTATTTTTATATAAGATACTGTGTTGTACATTTTAAAATATTTTTTGGTTATATAATAAAATAAATCTTAGACCACGATGATTTTAGTTTTTTTTATTTTGATCGATATCTTGGACCAAACTATTGTCTTAATGTAAAGTGGATATCTATTTAGTAATTAAAAATTATGTATATCAAATGATAAAAGTAACTAAAAGTATGTATTAACACAATTCTATTTTAATAGGTCACGAGTCACACATAAATTTTATCAATAAATGTTTTATGACTAATAATAATTTAGAGTGGGGAACGGAGTGTCTTAACACTAGGTTCCCTCTGCCTACCCTGCTGTGTGCGGGATACAGCGTGAAGCTAATTTAATTTAATTTATTTTTTTATTTATTTAGAAAAAAATATCCTACAAAATATAAGCTGCCATGATATGCAATCAGAGCGATTTACGTCACATCTTGGTAAACAAACGAATTGACATTTTCTAGTGTGTATATATGTTAGCTTACAATTTAATATTGTTATCTCTATATATAATAAGACAGTAAAAATATTTTGTCTGTACATTTAGTAATTTTGACTGAAATGGACAGAGGGACACTTAAAAAGANACGTATATTATATAGGTAAAAAGAACATAAAGTTACAAAAATATATACGTGTAATACATAATTAGCTTTATGTATATTTTATAAATATCAAATATCAACAATGGTCGTATTTTTTTATTTAAAACAATCAAAAATTCTTTGACGATAATGTCGTAAAAAAATCATATTAGAAGTCATTATAGTTGTCAATCAATTCTGCTTATTAAATCAATAATCATGTATTTTAAGCGGGCGAAGCCGTGGGCGACCCGCTAGTATCTAATATTTTTAAATAAAAAAATACATAGAGGACAAACATTAACAAACATTGAACATTAAGAGAAGGGGGAACTTTACGAGGAAGTACATCGTATAAGGGACAAATTAGCTTATGGCAAGTGAAAAGAATGTGAGGAGGGGAAATAGTACGAAAATACTCTTCCAGGCAATATTTGACCACGGAATATAACTACAACCGACTGAGGCGGGACACATGTAGTCTTACCCCCAATAACATACTTTCTGTTTAAATGCTTCACTTTCATTACCCTCTAAGGGAAATTCCAATGAACTTACAAATTCATCTAGTGAAAATTCTAATGGGACATCTCTTACAATATCCATTCTAGTAATATTGTAAGTTGGGATAACATCGAATTCGCTGCAGTAGTTGTTGAGAATTCTACGCTTATTTTGTTGCGACCAACGTTTTTCACTCCATCACTATTAATATTAGTTATTTTATTATTGTAGAGGAAATGACCAACTTTAATAGGTTTAATGGAGGTCCAAGCTGCAGGGCCTGACGTTTTCCTCGAAACATACTGTGAAAGCGCCTTTGTCCGTATCAAGGTAGAACATTTGGGTAAGAGTAGCAGTGGCATGGTTAATGTTATTTTTTTATAATGTCATTATTAGTATTAGAAGATGGGTCACCAAATTGTTTTTTTATGATGTCACCTGCGAACTAAATATGCCACCTCTAGGATCAAGGAGATTGGGTGGATGCTCAGCATCAGTAATTGTTTTAATTAGTTGTTTTAATTTATAATATTCATATGTACATGATCTCTATAGTATACTACACTAGCGAAATTTTAACAAATGTATACTATAACGTATAAGAATATAATATTTATTTTAGAAATATGAATTATCTCTTTGTAATATAAAATTATTTTAAATATCGAGTCCGTTGTAATTTGTTTGGCCTGTCATTATCAGATTTAATTTCAAGAGACGATCATCTATACCAACTTGTGTAAAGTTTTTAGATTAAAGCTTTTCACTTTGCTGAGTAATTATTGTAAATAATGTTTTTATAATAAAGCATAAAATACTAAAATCCCGATGAAACGGACTAATTGTTGTGCGCATTCAAATAAACGAAGGAATTTGGGCCAATGAAGGACAGATATATTTATACATACGCACTTCTATACATATTTAGTTATATCCCTTCTCTACCATCTGAGATCGCCTTATTTCACTTCGTAGCACGTTCCAGAGTTTTACTGTTAAAGTACCGAAGCGTGTGCGCATTACATTATATTTCATTCTTTAATTTTATCATAACAAGACATTAATTTAGGAAGATTGAAAAGACTAAGATACTTTCTTAACTTTAGGTCTTAATTTAAAAAAAAAACCTCTTAGCCGGAACTACGAATCGAACCTTTAACCTGTGACTACCGAGAGAGATGCTAGACAAATAAGACATCTGAAAGCCCAATTAACATTAACGATATCATTAAAACTTAAAAACAAATTATAGGCACATTTCTCGTCGCGTCTCGAAAACTTTTAATGTACACATTTATATGGAAGTTGTTGGTATAATTTGCTTAATTGCACAATACTCTTAGCCTATGGCGGAGGTCGGGCATGCATCTTGTAAAGCGGCAGCAAAGTCTGAAATGCTATCGTGTGCAGTTGATTGCCGTGGGCGAATAGGCTGAGAGGCTACTGGTGATTTCGAATATATATTATACATGCTCGGCCAGTCGTGGCGCTGAGGCGCAAGCGCGTAACTGTAAATGCGACAGGTTGTGTGACAGGTTGTGCATGGTAAATTTCATTGAAAACATTCCCACTTGTGGGTATAAATTTAAATTAATATTTTAATTTCCCCGCTCTGGCGTCAAGGCAAAGTGCGGCGTTGTGTTCCACTAGTCAACACGCAATGCTTCTAGAATTCGGCGGACGACGGGATGGCTGTGAATTATGTCCTAATTAGCGTAGGACCAAATTGGGAGTAAGAATTGCATTCAGAGCAATTTTTTCTTGCGATAGGAAACTAAATAAAGATTCGGACACATTAAAAGTGATGAGCGAGTGAAGCTTCACTTGATTCATGAATAGAAGTCCGTCGTCAAACAGAAAAAAATAGTTTCACTAAGGAATGAATAATCAACATAAGGTCTAGTTACTGTTTGTAACTAAATTATTTTCAGATTAACAAAAATATATTTTGACAACCGATTCTCGACCTATGTCTGTCAATTCCCGCGCCCGTTACTGTTACTACGTATAATTAACGTTGTGTAAATGATGCACTTAGTGCCAGCTATTACTTATGTTCTGTATACTTTCAACTTTTTATCTCAATTTATATAACTTGCTAAGATAGAAGCGAAATGTTCTTTGTTACTTTATATGAAACAATAGCATAGCTAGTTTTTGTAGATGTGAAGTATTGATTATTTGGCCTTTGATGCCGGATATATCAGTTAGCTGTAAACTTCCTTCACTTCAACAATAATAATCATACAAATAATATATATTCTTCACTTCTGGCCCGAAATCGAGACATTGCGTATAGAATGAGGAAATAATAATAATTGAAATATTATATAATCATTTGCCCCAGTGGAATCGAACGTTGTCCTACATTGCTACGATGGTTTCCCTGGAGATGAAATTACTTATATCATTTCATGCATTCATTTTAAGGGAGAGAGCAAGGGAGTGTGAGGGGTGCAGCAGTGCATGGGATTGCTATTCAACTTGTATGTTTAAGGAAATGCGCTTTAGATAAAATGCATGTATACGCCAGCCTTCATTGTAAATATATGTATATATTTTTTTAATCTTTTCGTGGTAGACAGAAAGAACCTAGTGTCACGACACTTTTTTCCAATTAAGACACTACGTTCCCCGAATTCTTGTGCTATTGCGTGTTAGTGGCGTTACTCAACACAACAGTCTCCTTTGCTTAACCTCCTATGCCAGATATAGCGCAAAGCTCAAAAAAATTAAATAACATGTTATATTAATATATCACGTCCTCTCTTATATATAAAAACATAAAAGAGAAATGTTTTTACTAAATCATCTAAATCTGAGATTTATTTTAATACCTAATGGAACGTGATACGAACGTAATATTGTTAAAATTTTTAAAAACCTTGCAAAAAGCTTTTTAATGCAACTATTCTACGTGTCATTGTGAGGAAAGAAATATTCTACGCTTTTATAACAGTATGAATCACATATTTAGTCATATTTATATATTACCTTTTTGTTCTTTACTCGGTAGAATGAATAAATTTAAATTATTTTAATTTCCGCTCTCTGGTAGATCAAATATGTTGACTTTTGACACTTAATACGCAATGTCCCCAAAACGGTAAGAGTGTTAAAATAAGTTTGCTTGGACTAATAACGTAAAATTCCGATTTTGTTGTACCAGAATTAGAATAGAATTTAAGGAACACCACTTCGCTACACTCCTTAAGGTACTTGTATATATGGTAGATTTTAAAAAGATTTCTGTCCAATAATGATCGTTGCTTTCCAATATTTTATTCTCTTATGAATACCATCGTAATTTGTACCACAGTAGTAGTTGAAAGCCACATGCCAGTGCTCAAAAGTCTATATTCTTATTGCCTCTTTAATATGTGAAAGATTTATGTAAGTACCCCTAAAGTAAGAGTATACATATATAATCTAAATTCATCCACTCTAAGAACCATTTTCATGCTGTTTTGACTACTAAAAATAGCAAAAATTAGCTCAAGTATCACGTCAAGTTCAGTAAGTCATCGTACTTGGCTTCTGAATTTTAAAACTTTGAACACGGTAGTTCTGAACGTAGCAAAACAGACGCAAATCGTCTTCCCGTTTATGTTAAAACTTAGAAGTTTGAGTGTACATTGTCTCATACGATAAAGTGACTAACTTTAACTGAACATTTAACTTTAGCTGAAAAGGTTAAATGCTGGAAATACAGGATTGTGTTGGATTGCATTGAGAAGGAAACATTCCTTCTATCCTTTCTGCTATTGGTATCTTATTTTAGTGAATGTTTGTATTATGGAGTATTTAAAAATTAAAAAAAAAAATCAGCTTCACACTGTATCCATGTAACAAAAGTGTCTCAATGGGAACGGAGTATCTTAATACTAGGATTTCACTGCCTACCCTGTTAGTTGCGGGATACAGCGTGAAGGTATAAAAAAAAGAACAAGAGAGTTTACGTTGTACCTCGTATATAGCAGAGTACGCATTTTAAGACACTTCGTTTCTCACATTACGTCCAATTTTCAAGACGTTCAGTGGTGAAACTCAACGCCGAGCTTTGTCTTGTTACCATCGAGGAAATGAAAATAAGTCAAGTCAGTCAAGATGTGTTTGACTGACTGATGATCTTGACTGACTGATTGATTTTAGTGTTTAATAAAACTGAATATATTTCAGTTTAAAAGATGCAAAAATGCTAAAGTGAAAAAATAATACAACTCACTATGTTCGATGATTCTCTCCCAACTTGTGACTGTTTCCCTGACCATATTAAAAAATATTATATGTCATACGCTTCCGACACTCGGGATGTCATTATTCTAATACACGAACGACCCCCGTTGAATATACCATAAAAAATCGTTATTTATATAATATATTTTAAAGACGTCGTAGCCCAGTAACGAAAGCGTGTGACTGTAGATGCGAATTGATCCCACAGCCGGATTCGATTCCCACTCGGATGAAATATTTAATATTCGTTTGGGTAACAAGCCAAAGCGCAGCGTTGATTTTCGCCACCGAACACGCAATTCCTTGAGCGGGGAAAAGCATGGGACGGAGTGTCTTAACACTACGTTTGCCCTGACTAAAAAAATCCATCATATACCTCTTTTAAGGTATATAATATATTTACACACTGTGCCACGATGGTGTCTACAAATTCAATATTAAACTTATAATACAATCGATTAGAGGCGAAAGGGCCAAAGTTTCTGTTTATTCATAACCTCATAACGAAGTAAACGATAAGGAATTCAAATTCGTGAATTTAGCAAAATTGTGTTACTTAGTGAGAATCAAAGTAAATCGCCGCTGAACAATAAGAAATTTTGAGACTTAAGGATTAATTTTGCAAATGAGACCTCCCCAATGAATATTCAGAACTGCCACCATCTTTACTGTTCTTAACTAAATTTTATTACTTACTATATAATTAACTATATCACTGCTTTTCCTTTATTTGAGTATTAAATCAACAGTGATGCAATGGCAATAGTGTGGCTGTAAACTCGTGTTAACTGTCTATGTAACTAAGTCGTGAGTTCGATTCCCGCAGGAGCCCATATATATACCCATATTAAGCCTGTTATCCTGAGCTTTATATTAAATTTGTTAGTAATATAGTCATAATATATCTCTAATCTCAGTGTGCCTGTGGGCAAAGGCCTCCTCTAACATTTTCCAATGTTTTCTGTCCCTAGCAACCCTTCTCCAATGGGGACCTGCTATTAATTTTATCTCATCCTCCCATCTTCTGTGCTGCCTCCCCCTTCTCCTTTTACCGTCTCTTGGATACCAATCCATTATAATTTTGCTCCATTTTTCTTGTTTATTTCTTATTATATGCCCTGTCCATCTCCACTTTAGTTGGTCCATTTTGTGTAAGGATATCTGTTACTTGAGTTTTACTTCTTATAGTTGTATTTCTTATTCTTTCTTGTTTTCTTATACTCATAATGCTCCTTTCCATTGCCCTTTGACAGTATCTGAGCATGTCTCTGTGGCGTTTTGTGAGTGACCAGGTTTTGCATCCATATATAAGACAGGGTAAAATGCAGGTGTTGAACACTTTTCGCTTGATTGCTATTATGAATTCGGTAGATTTCATCACTTCTTTCAGCGACCAGTATCTTTTCCAACCAGCTGGTATTCGTTTTTAATTTCTTTTGTGGTTTGGTCTGAGTGAGATATAATTAGTCCAAGGTAAGTGTATTCATTGACATATTCGAGGAGTGAGTAATCAATTTTTTTGTCTCGGTGTGCAGAGTTTGTGAGTAATTTGGTTTTACTTATATTCATAGAAAGTCCAACTTTACTACTTTCACTGTTTAGCTCGGTAATCATTCTCTGTAGCTTGCTAGAATTTTCCTCAAACAGAATTATGTCATCGGCAAATCTCAGATGGTTCAAGTTTTTCCCCCGCAGGAGCAGTTGGTGATAAATTCCAGAACCAATAGTCTCTAAGACTAGCGTGTGTAAAAATCAGCTTCACGCTGTATCCCGCACACAGCAGTGTAGGCAGAGGGAACCTAGTGTTAAGACACACCGTTCCCCACTTTCTGCCGAATTCTGGAGGCATTGCGTGTTGAGTGGCAGAACTCAACGCCGCGCTTAGCCTAGACACCAGAACGAAGAAATGGAAATATAAATTTAAGTAAATATTTCATCTCCTCGAGTTGGGATCGAACCCACAACTGGTCGGTTTTACAGTCACACTTCGTGCCGCTGCGCCATGACTGGCCTCATAGTATTAGTACCTATTGATAATCTAAAAATGTGGAGGCTTTTACCCGAAATCGGTCCATAGAATTAATAAACAATTAAAATAATCAATAATTTAAATCTAAATTAATAACAAATGCTTAATAAATCTAATTAAATATTATTTTTTTTTTATAATTTATATGAATGTATCACTGTAATCTATATGGAATTAAAATAAAGCTGATTATATTACAAACCTAAAAACATGAATAAAAAGTAAACTTATAAACAGATAGAATATTATAGAAGAGCTAAAATAGCTGTTCAAAAGTTCCAACATTTCATACAAAAGAGATTTACGTAGCAAATCTCTTGAAGTGTCGAGGTGTGAAATACGTATGCACAAACGCTACGGTGACAACACAGAATATATTGAAGGTACTTTACAAATAGACGTTTTATTATGTTTATTTACGCAATGGGTTCAGGTCGTTATAGCTTAGTGGGGCAGTGTCTGTAAACGTGATTGTTGTAGGTTTATTCCCTCGTTAGAGAATTATTTATGTTTATTTTCATTTTCTTCGCTTCGGCAGACAAGAGTGGCTCTGAATTTCACAATAGCTGAGTGAAAAGTGTGTTGAGACACTCCGAAATGGATTGGTGGGACACTCCGTTCCGACGTTCATTCTCACACATCCGTTCTTCACTTTCCACTTAATTCTCGAGGCATTGCGTATTGAGTGGCGGAGTTTTAAACTTTTTACCATAACCTTAAATATTTTCTTGTTTATATTGTCCTTCTGAAATTTCGTTTTGATATTTTGCACTTAAATATTTTGTTTTTCAGATTCATAGTTTATTCCACTAGAGTATGAAGAAAGACCTAATGCCAAAGTATTCCACTCTCTGCTTGCCACCTGAATTCGGAACATTACGTTGAACACGGATTCGGACTTTAACGCCGTACTTTGTCTTACTACTTTCGTTTTTGCAGTTATATACTTAAACAGTTTTTACATATTTTTTTTATAATACATTTTTAAATTTCAAACCAAATATCCATAACATAGTCACACAATACCTACAAATACGTTATAAACTAAAAACTTCCAAATAAAAGCTGATATAAATTACGTAGTTAAAGTTTCCCGCACATCTCATCAGTAATCATTAAAATGGTTTATTCGGAAACGAGTTTCGGTTGTTCGGAACTTTCGGAACTTTTGATATATATTTTAGTGAAACTTCACTTTATTGAGCTCGTTTTCTTCAACTCCGGCTAAAGTATGAATTATTTGTAAATACGTAAGTATGAGTTTATTTAATCAACAGAAGTTGTTTTAATATCTACAAAAGCTTTATGAACGAACGTGCTATAAAAGCTCTTAATTTCCGAAAAGATTTAATTATAAGTTTTATAATTTAAAATCTTTTTTTGGATGAAACCCTTTTAAATATGAACGCGATGGTTTTCGGTTCGGTTTTCACCTTATGAAATGCTTCTAGGTCAGTAAGATGATCTTGGCTCTCAAATCTGGAAACAGGGAACAGTTCGATGTATCCCTTTTTAAAAATATTTAAATAAAAAAATGTTTAAACTTTTATAGAAAAAAGAACTAGTTTCTTTCAATACTAGTTAAAAGGTTAAAGATACTGGTCAGAAGATTTTAATCTTAGTACAATGTGTAGAAAAAAATGTACAAATAGCTGTTTGACGGTCGAAAATGTTATGATATATTTTATATGTGATATGATGAATGAAATTTTCCAAGGAACACAAATCCTGGCTACAAAAGGCCAAGGCCTTTTGCCTCTTCCGGATTTACTGGACAATGCTTGATTTTACTAAAAGAAAATATTGAATAAATTCAACTATTCTATAATAAAATCTATTTACTGTATCGTAAAGTCGATTTTTGTTTAATTCTATATACGAATATATAACATTTTAGTGCAAATTAAAAGTATGTGGTGTAGAAATCGGGCAAAAAAATAATAAGAAAACGGTCAAATTGTTACTTTAGCGTCAAAGTGTCTGAAATATTGGAAATTAATCCGCGTTTGCAGAAGTTCCGTTCAAATAAAGACGATTGAGTTTGTCCTTCGTTCTATCTTTGAGGAATATATATTTTGTATTTTCCCACATTTTCTCATACCTATAATGTTTCTTTTGCATAATCAATTTTTTGAAAAATAAATGTATTTTTTATGTATAGATAATTTAAGAGGTATACAATACAAGAGAATCTCTAAGAACTATATGGAGATAATCAGAGACATATAACACGACTTCTCTTCTTCAGTTAGGACCACTGTTAGTCTTCACGATTACCGTGGGGGTTCACCAGGACTCAGCTTTTCTGTTCAGTATAGTGCTAAATAGTGAATAATAGGCGACACCGGTACCAAAAGACCTAAAAACACGTTCTACCTCACTTTTACGCAAGAGGAGAAAGACTCCATGATTCAACAAGGATACGGGGGGAGTACAGGTTCAATGGTGTTAACGATTCACGAAGCTCAGGGTCTGACGAACGTGATGGTAGTAGTAGTGAACATGAAGTTGGCAAAATTACAGCTGCATGACATCGTCCCGCACGCAGTCGTCGCAATAACGTGACATACTTACAGCTGCTACAACTATAGCGGCAGCGAAGACGATGCAGTCAAAAGGCTGATCCGCAGTGCAACAATGGCAACGACGAAAGGCATTGTGGAATACAATTTAAAAATGGCCATTAAAGATAGAAACGAAGTGTGTTAAATATCTAGATAATTATCTCTAGTTATAAGTCTAGCTTAAGTGGCAGATAAATATACTGTTGATTAGCTGATAATAATGAAAAAGTTAAAAAAAAGTACGAACCACGTGTCTGTAGTGTTTAGTTAAAATTATAAAAAAAAAATAGTGAATACTGTCACGGGTCACATCCAGGATAGCGAGTCTCTATGGCTGATGATTATTTTTTCTTTTATTTATAGACGTTAAAATAAACTTTTTTTTAGCTTCACTCTGTATCCCGCACACCGTACCGTACCCGTGTTAAGACATTCCGTCTTAATGGGAACGGAGTACTCCTATTTTTCCTTTCCGCCAAATTCTGAAGACACTTTGCTGCGTTCTACCTTGTTACCACCGCGGAGAAAATGACAAAAAATATTTCCTCGAGTCTCACGCACACGCTTGTACCCCTAGCCCTCGACAGGCTTATACACTCCATATACAATTATTATAAGCAAATCCCGGTACCTTTCTGAACTGTGAAGAAGAAGAAGAAAATCAAAATAACTTAATAGGTCCTTAACAGGTTTATTTTTCATTTTCTTAAATTTTTACAGCGTATTTCAACTAAGTTATAATATCAATGGCTATTAGGACGGTTGTAAAATACAGTTCCTTAATCACGGAGTTGTCGTAATTACACGAAATGAAAAGTTTGCCTTCATCAGCGCTGTTTGTTTATGTTTATTAAAGCTGATTCTGTTTTATATTTCTCGTGAAAGTTGTTAAAGATTTTGTTGATACATTTTAATTTTGTTACTTAATTTGTTAGTGTAATATTTTTCTTTTTTCTTTTCTTTTGGCTTTATGTTCCGCATTTCGAAGGCAGAAGAAACTTAGTGTTATAGCATTCCTATTTCTATTTTACGTCCAATTTTCGAGGAATTCAATGCGTGTTGCAAGGAAATCAATGCGCGTTGCATTTGTCTTCTTACCAGAGGGAGTAATGAAAATATTAAATATTTCATTTCTTCAAGTGGGAATCGAACTCACAATCTGTATCGTTTATAATGACACGATTCAAACATATTTTTTTACAATAAATAATGATTGAGGAATTTCATCTCATCCAGTGTAATTTAATAATTAAATAGCTTTTATCCTCGGCATATAATATAACCTGAAGAATCTTTTTTCGATAAATGATACACGCAATGCTTCTAGAATTCCCCAGAAACGGAGAATCTTAACATTAGGTTTTCACTGCCTGCGGTAACGTAAAACTTAAGAAGCATATTATTTTAAAGGCTCGTTAAAATGAAGCAAAATAACAAAATCTTAAGAAATTGCTATATACAATTCTGTCACGTTCGCCTTTCCGGGTGTTCAACCCTCCCTAATGGATATTTATTGTTTCAGATGTTCGGTAATAAAATCTTATAAAGTCAGTGACTTAGTGACACAGTGTCATAAATATTATTGTCATGACTTGAACTTGAGACCTAAAAAATAATATTTATGACACAGTGTCATAAATATTATTTTTTAGGTCTCTAGTTCAAGTGCCAACGTCCATACCACGTTGAACACACCGGTTCTCATCCAATCACAGAAGCTAAGCAACGTCGTGCGGGGTCAGTACTTGGATGAGTGACCGCCTAAGAACACCAAGTGCCGTTGGCTTTTTCAAAATTCGCGGGAGACTAGTTCCCGTATCACGCGGTCGAAGAGGAGCACCGTGAGGTTTTAGTTGGTATTCGGACGGCCTACATCTGCCAGTCCGCGAGTCCCACATAAATCGCTAAGTCTCCACTCGGGCCGGTATCCGTAACAAGATTTCCTCATGTTAAAAAAAGGTCTCTAGTTCAAGTGGGATGTAAAAGGAACCAATAACTGAAAGTAGAGTTCAATCAGGTTAATTAGCTATCGAAAATGTGAAGACACGTGGACGAGATGACAGCACTGGGTGTCGGCCACTTGCTCTACTTCAGAGAAGGACAATAACAATTCCAAGGTGGCGTCGGATTTTGATAGAGAAACAAGACCAGGATAGTGTGCACTCGATGAATCAACACTTTACTTTACTACGCTATGTGTTGTCGTGCACATACTCAATGCAAATTTAAAACTGATTTCTTCGTGGATAACATTATCAGAAATGAAACCACATGGAAAGCACCAGCAAATTCAAATAAAAAAAGAATCATCAAAATCAATTCATCCAGTCAAAAGTTCTGAGGTAACAAACATGAAAAAAAAACAGTTGAATTGATAACTTCTTCCTTATGGAACTCGGTTAAAAAAAATATAGCTGTATGATTTTTTAACTTCACGTTGTATCCCGCGTTTAGAAGTAACGTCGTGTTAGGTACACTCCGTTCCACACTTCCCATAGAAGAAATAAAAATAGTAAATGATTCATTTAAGATTTTAGATTTTAAAGAGAGAATATTACTCAGCATAGCGTTTAAAGTTATTACTATAACAATGTTCTATTGATGAATTTTTAATAGCTTCGCATATCATACGGGCAAGGCAGGGAAAGAGTGCCTAGTGTTAAAATTTCTGCTTCTGTCCTGTACATTTTTCGCAGGTACATTTTGTGTTGAGAGAGAGTTTAAATAAAAATAAATAAATCAGCTTCACGCTGTATCCCGCACACAGCAGGGTAGGCAGAGGGAACCTAGTGTTAAGACACTCCGTATTCTGGAGGTATTGTGTGTTGAGTGGAAGAACTCAACGCCGCGCTTGTCCTCGACACCAGAGCGAAGAAATGGAAATACAAATTTAAGTAAATATTTATCTCCTCGAGTGGGGATCGAACCCACAACCAGTCGTTTTTACGGTCACACTTTGTGCCCCTGCGCCACGACTGGCCTCTAAGAGAGAACTTATGAAGATTTATCATTTATTTATATGATTTTCAAGTATGAAAACGCAAACTTATGTTAAAAAAATCTTTTCGAATGTTTTTAATAAATAATATTGAATGAATTTACCAATTCGATCGTGTTTTTACATCCGTCAGGTCACACGACTTCGATACTGTAATTAATAAAGCATTTTTAACAATTATTTCTCCACTCAAACGGTCAATGTAGCGGAAATGTTCAGACAGTGTGCAAAATTGTATGACAGTAAAATTGATGTTGAAAAGAAAAAAATTGTAGAAACATCTGTTGGAACAGGTTTTTGATGATGTTTTGAGGAATTAAATTTTAGATTAATAATTGATTTTGATTGATTAAAATGAATACAAATTGTATTTTATATATGCAAAATTGTTTTTTTACAATATGATTAGCCCTCTAAATAAATTAAAATTACTGTGCTGTAAAGACACAAGGGCCAGTTTCAATGGTTACGAGTAAAGTTTCAGATAGTAGCCTAATAGATACTATCTTATAGAAAAACATATAACATATATTTTTTTTGTTTCACCATCAAACGCCGTGGCCACTTATCTGGTAAATAATAATCACCCACTTAATAGTCGATGGAACAATAACAGCGTAAAAATTTTATTTTTGCGATTTTTTACTACCACGTAAATGATTATAATTTAAAAAAGAGTTGAGAACTGTTTTAATTGAATATTTTTTTATTTAAATAATCAGTTTCAAGTATAGAGAGAGGCCAGTCGTGGCGTACGGCACGAGCGTGCGACTATGAACTCTTTCTCTCTCTCTACTATTATTTAATAAACTTTAAATAGAGATTGGGCGTTAAAATAATAAAATAAATAAATATAAATTAATTAACTAATAACCATAGACTATACAATACTTATAATCTCCTATTTCATCACAGTTAAGAAAAAATCAAAATTAAATCAGCTTCACGCTGTTATCCCGCACACAGCAGGAAAGGCAGAGGGAACTTAGTGTTAAGACACTCCGTTCCCCACTTTCCGCCGAATTCTGGAGGCATTGCTTGTTGGGTGGCGGAACTCAGCGCCGTGTTTGGCCTCGGCACCAGAGCGAAGAAATGAAAATATAAATGTAAATAAATATTTCACTTCCTCGAGTGAGGATCGAACCCACAACCAGTCGATGTCACAGTCACACTTTGTGCTTCTGCGCCACAACTGGCCTCTCCATAGTGGCTATAATAATTTACGCTGAAAATTTTACATTTCATCGCCAATTGCCGCGTTTTCCTGTTTTACAACAGTATTAAACCATACGGTTGCGCTTCGTGAAACACGTGTATTAATTTTACTACCATAAACGAGATAGAATTAAATGCTATTCGTTTAAGTAAAGAATATGAACATATGTACATATGAACTAATGGTAATATAACAGCTTAAACAGCTTCACTTCAGCTTCAGAGACCGTCGTAGCGCAGTGGCACAAGCGGGAATGAATTAATATTTATTAATTTTTAATTTTTTTCTGTTCTGGTAGTGACAAAGCGTGTCGTTGCGTTCAACGTGCAATGCCTCAAAAATTTGCCGGAAAATGGAGAACGGAGTTCTCTCTGCCTACCCTGCTAGAGGCGGCATACAGCGTAAAGCCAAAAAAAATTGCTTTACACTGTATTCCGCATATCATAGTAACCAGAGGGAATCTAGTGTTGAGACACTCCATTCCTCACTTTCTGCTAAAACTTGTTTTCTTCGGCTATAAGAATTAAATAAAAAATCTCATTAGTAATCCCAACCTGACAGGACCAAGATGTCAAAACATAATATTCAATTTGTCTTATAACACAGCTTTTATAAGCACTATCAAATTAAGATATTAATTTCTGCCGAATGGGAAATCGAACCCACTACACTCAACTACACAACAAGTACATCAAACGTAAAGAAAAGAAAATGAAATATTTATATCATAATTTCTTATATATTAAAAGCGTATAATAAAACGATCACATCGTATCACGAATAACGAATATTCGCTCGATTTGCGAGTCATGATCGCTAACGGTCAGAAACTTGCTGGTCATTGTGAATGATAAAAGAAATATATATATTATAGGCTTTTTATACAATTAATGTATGTATATTGAGGCCGTCGTGGCACAGGGGCACGCGCTTTAAACTCGACAGATTGTGGGTTCGATTCCCACTTGGGGAATTGAATATTTAATATTTTTACTACTAATGAGGCAAAACGAGGCGGAGAGTTCCGCCACTCAACCCGCAACTCGGCGGAAAGTGGGTAACGGATGGGTCTCAATGAGAACGGAGCATTTTAACACTAGATTTCCAGATTTCCTCTGCCTACCCTGATATATGTCTAAAAAAATATGAACATAAGACATTTTTAAGTATAAACTCATATTTAAAAATCAGTTTTAGCGAAAGAAAAATAGTGATAGTGTTGTAAAACTAGTTGGTTGTCACTTTTTGTTTGTTTTAATACAAAATTGGGTCAAAAAAAAATGCACAAAATATTGCATAATCCATTTTATTTTTCCCCTTACATAGTCAGCTACTTCTCTTTACAAAGTAAAAATTGAGTTGCCTTATTTGATTCTATTGTTAAAGTTGCAAATTCAATACTGAAATGCACTGTAAGTACTGCAACTCGATAGTTCTTGGTATCTACTTTGGAATTTGTTCATGTATCTTTTATTAATAAACACTTTTATAACAGTTATTTTGTAATTTCAAATATTATTCTATTTTTTTTATTTTGATAATAATAATAGACTGTTTAATTCTTCGATAAACCATTCATATATATCGAAGATTGCGTCCAAACTTTACCAAATTCTATAATTAAATCAGCTTCACGCTGTATCCCGCACACAGCAGGGTTGGTAGAATAGAATGTAGTGTTAAGACACTCCGTTCTCCATTTTCAAATTTTAACTAAATTCTATATTATATAGATATATTATGTAAATTAAATCCTCAAAGTGAAGCCATCCTGGTGTAAAGCCACTTAGCAGCTGCACAGTGTTTGGTTATAAATATCAACGGAATGATTATATTATAAACTAGCGGCACCCGTGCGGCTACGCTCGCTGGAAACATACTAATGTTTAATTAAGTGTATTTAAGAAAAAAACTGATCAAGCGCGAGTCGGACTTGCCACAGAGGGTACTGTTCCAATTTCATAATTGTGATTGGGAAAATATAGGTTTTGATGATGTGGCGAAATAACTTAAGTTTTCAGGTATATACACTTATTTAGTATAAAATGAACTAATAAATAACTAATACTTTTCGGGAACACTATACAGGTTTTGATCACGCGGTGAATTTCAAACAAAATGACGCAAATACGATTCATAAATGCTCATATCCTTTGACTGCCTTGTTGCTCGTTCCAACACAGAAATTAAGCTTATTAGAAGCTTAATTTCTGTGTTCAAACGAACTACTGTAAACCTGAATTTCTGATATTAATTTCAGATTGCTACCTCAATGCAATCTCAAGTAAAATGGTCTTGACAGAAGGACAGACGGACATCAAAGTGTTCCCCACTTTCGCGGCGGAACTCAACACCGCAAACAGACAAAAAAATTTAAAATTATTGTTTTGGGTTCTACTACATTGATGAACATGTACAGACCGATCCATTACAATTTTATTATAAATATATTATAGATAATTTTTATTTTCTTGTGATTGTAAGGTTCAATGTGCCTTTGAATTTCGCCAATCAAATAGAAATTGGGAAAGCGTAATATGTATAATTATGAATAATATTGTCTATGGTTATCCTCTCTAGTGACATTGTGTCTCTTCTGTTATTTGATTACGTTCCGAACGTGTCAGTAGAACACCAGTCACGTCGCCAATTTCACGTTATATCGAAAAAACTTGAAGGAGGTTGGAAACGGTAAAAAAGAGATAATATTTCACAATAGAAGAATACATGTCAAAAATATAAAGTTAAAATTCTGCCTTCGTCTATAAAATAAAAAAAAAAACAATATTTACAATATATACAAATTTAAATGTTAATATAATATATTAAAAATACTATACTGTCTTTGGTTACTACTCTATGGGATATTCACAGATTAAATATGATAAATTAAATAATTTTGGACTATCAAAATTTTGACAACGATTAAATAAAAAAAACATATTAAAATATTCGCGACAGGTAACATCGACTGCGGTGAGGTGATTTCGAGAGCTCAATAAATCTCCACTCACTGCTAAGGCTTTTATTAAAAAACTTTTAAGAATTTAATTCAAATTCCAAGTCCGCTTCTTTCAAATTAATTCTGAATATCCTAAATTATTCAGTTATCGCCGACAGTTTGTGAACTATTTTAATTATATGCCATATATTATTTTTATAAATATATTTAATTTATTTTATGTTTATTATTTCTTTAGTATTAGCATAAATGGTTTGTGTCATATTTCGAGTAAACCAAACGCCTTAATAATAATAATGTGCTTTATTGCACACCACAAAAATACAAAATAAATAAATAAATAAAAGAAACATAAACAAATAGAAGAAAATGTACAGCAGGCGGCTTTATCGCTATAAGTGATCTCTTCCAGGCAAAATGTAGGAGTAGTTAGAACGGTAGGCGGTGTACATGAGCTATTTAAATATATGTGCCTTACGATGTGATTAGAATATTATTACGCTGCTCTTGAAGGTTAGTGGATGGTATGAGGCCAGTCGTGGCGCAGGGGTACAAGCGTATGAATGTAAACGCTACAGGTTGTGGGTTTCAATTTCACCCGAGGAAATGAAATATTTAATATTTTTACCAACATGCAATGCCTCCAGAATTCGATGGAAAATGGGAAACGGAGTGTTTTTAGTAGTTGCGTTCTCTGCTGTGTGCGGGATATAGCGTGAAGCAAAAACTACTAATATATACTAAACGTCATGCGCCCACAAACTTAAGTTTGTCAAGTCATATTAGTCATATTTCCCATTTACATACCAACTTCAAATAGGGATATGTCCGTGTCCCCTTGTTCCTTTTGGTTCCTTGGTGGACGAGTCTGACTCACACTTGACCGATTTTTTTGTAGAAATGTTTTCTGCTAAGTTTACTTGGTAATTAAATTAGTGGTGTATAAAATAAAATATTTTATAACGAGAGTAAACTCTGAATTTCTACGTTCATACTAGTCACTGAAACATAGAGTTGTATGTTAATTAGAAATTGTATGTTTTATTCAAAATATTATATTACTGTATATTACTATAAAATAGAAGTAAATTTTCATAGTTACTAGAAATGTTAAAACAGTTCTATAGGTTCCTATTCTCTGGACTTTTGACTTCAGGCTTGAAGGGGGCCTCTCTTAAAGTGATCACTAACGGTCGCCTCCACTGTCCCAATACCTCTCTATACATAACTTCAATTATTAAATTAGTAACTTCGTGTTTTTCCTACGTATAGTAGAGTAGGCAAAATTCATCGGAGCGTTTTGTCTTATTACTAGAGTTGAAATGATAATAATTCATTTCCTCGAGTGGGAATCAAACCAACAATCGTCACGTACATTCAGAAGCTGAGCCACTGCGCAACGATGACCTCTGTTTTACAGTAAAACATCTGATTATATGTTGAGGCCGTCGTGACGCAGGGGCACAAGGGTGTGACAGTAACGCGACAGTTGTGCTTTCTATTCCCACTCGAGGGAATGAATTATTATTTATTAATAGTTTTATTTCTTCGCTCCGGCACTAAGGCAAAAGTCTGACGTTGAGTTCCACCACCCAACATCGGAATGCCTCGAAAAATTCGGCGGAAAGTGGAAAACGGAGTGTCTTAACACTATGTTCCCTCTGCCTACCCTGCTGTGTGAGCGTGACGTTGATTTGATTTGACAATATGTAAATAATTTTCACAACAACGCAGTTTCGTATATCGTCTGTGATTTAATGCAATTTACTAGCTATGACCAATCAAGTGTTTCTCTAATTTGATTAATCGCCGATACTAAACCTTCTCGTCTTTCAGTTCGACCGTTTAGTTCGAAGTAATTAGAATTACTAACAGTGTACTGCTCTGATACGCTTCAATAGTATTCGTATTTACGGGTTTACCAATGCTTTATTTATTTACATATATATACATATATGTTTGAGATGAGTAACGTAGTTAGATTTATTAGTTATAACAGGGGCGGGAGGTACAAGCTGTAAATGCGATGATTGTGGGTTCGATTTCCACACCGGGAAGTTAATTATTCAATATATTTGTTTCCTTGTTCTGGTAACAACGCAAAGCGCGGTGTTGAATCCGCCATTCAACACGCAATGCGCCCAGAATTTTCCAAAAAGTGGAGAAGGGAAGTATCTTAATGTGGAACGAAATATCTTAACACTAGGCTCCCGGATTCCTTCTACCTACCCTACTATGGGAGTGATACAGCATAAAGCTAAAAAAAAACATTAAAAAAATCTAAAAAAAATTTTGATAACATACAATTATATCCATATTTTAAAAAAGGCAAGTAACGTAAAATCATTTCTCATATAACAAAAACACAAGATGCAAACAAGTAAACAGCTTTAACTCAAAACGATCATAAAATAAAGCACTTATCCCTTCTAAATTACCCAAACCGCCATAAATTCTATACGCCAACGTGTGCCGTAAAGTAAAGCATACCTATAGGCTACACTTCACACTGACGGGAAAGGGTGGATTAAAAAGGAAAATGTTTATATATTTTGTTTAACTTCACTCATTTCTCTTTTATGTGATGTAGACAGCGAAAACGCAGTGAAAGGACTCTAGTCTCCACTTTTCGCTCCATATTAAATACTACTAAATGGTAACTATGTATATAAAACATAATATTTTTAAAAGTACTCAAGAGTATGAGGGTGCCACAAATTCAACGAGTATTTTTTTATTGTTAAGTGATTCCTCATAATTTTAGATACTCAATTTTAATAGAAGTAGTTGGGAAAGGCATAATTTGCTAGTTTTTTTTATTTCTCCGCTATATTATATAGGGAGAACTCAGTGTCATGTCACTCCGTTCTTTCCGCTCATAGATCAAGATATTGTATGTTCAGTGTCGGAACTAAATGCTTCATTTTGTCTTGCCTGAGAGCAAAAATGAAAATGAATCATTACCCCTCGAGGCTATACAATTGGATAAAATATTTAATAATTTTATTTCTTCGTTCCGATGACGAAGTCTATAATCATCCAGAATTCGACGGAAAATGGGTAATGGAGTGTTTTAACACTAGAATACCTTGCTGTGTACGGGATACAGCGTGATGCTAAAAAAATAAATAAAAAATATATCATAAAAAGTAACAGGTCAATGTGAGAATACCGTTAAACTTTGAGAGAATTCTCATAACGTTTTTAGAGTTATATACTCTCTTAGATATTATTGATGGGACGTGATACATAACTATTCATGGCCATGAAAAAAAAGATATTTGAATAGATTTTTATTTTTTTTGCGCTTTTCCTGCATGGGGCACAAGCGTGCGACTGTAAGCGCGATGGTCGTGAGTTCGACCCCCACTCCGAAAAATGAAATATTTCATATTCTTTTTCTTCGCTCTGGTAACGAGGCAAATCGCGGCGTTGATTCTGTTAAATGACGAAACTCAACGCCGTGTTCAATGTTTCGAGAATTCGGTAGAAAGTGGGGAACAAAAGTGTCTTAATGAGAATTGAGATCTTACTAAAANTTAACCTCGACACCAGAGCGAAGAAATGGAAATATAAATTTAAGTAAATATTTCATCTCCTCGAGTGGGGATCGAACCCACAACCAGTCGATTTTGCAGTCACACCTCGTGCCGCTGCGCCACGACCGGCCTCTCATTATCTAGTTACTGGATTTTATTTCTATTAAAAAAGTAATGCACGATCCTCTTTATAGGTCGCAGTAACTACAAGACGAGTCATTTAAAGATTTATTATTACGTACTTTTCCTCCAATCTAATCTAATTTCGTAGAAAATTAATATTGGTTTTTTAGCTTCAGGCTGTATGTACCTAGCATAGGCCGAGGGAATTTGATAACCTATTATAAAGACCGTCCGTTCCTATTAAAATATGTTCGTTCTCTACTTACGTGTTGAGTGGCGGAACTCAAGGACGCGCTTTGCCACGTTACCAGAGCTAGGGAAGAAAATATTAAATATTCCATTCCCCTAAGTGGGATTTGAACCCACAACCGTCGTATTTACAGTCGCACGCTGAATAAATCTAAATAATAATGTGTTTTAAAATAATATCTACCGAACATCGTAAAGCATTGGGACGGAGAAAGAGAATTATTTTCATTTCTCTGCTCTTTTAGAAAGACCAAATGTGACGTTGGGCCTCGCCACTCATTTTGAAATGTCTCGAATTAGGGTGGAATGCGTAAAACTGGGTGTCTTGGTACTAGATCTTTTTGCTCATGTATGCGCCAGGGTAATGCAAGGCATTGCATCAAAATTCGTATGTGGTTTAAATTGGCCTTCGTTTCTGTAAGAACACCGCATCATTTTTTTTGCTTACTCCTACAAAATATAATAGAAAAATATTCGTAAAATCAAAACAGGCGAAAGGACCGATAAAGAATACAACATTTTTATTTTTAAATAATTTTATTTTATAACGTTAGTATGAATGCGTGTCACGGGTTAAATGTTCTCATTTTCCTGCAAGGATCGTATAAAGAGAGCAATAACAATCAGGAAGTGTAATTATAGCGGAAATAATAAACATAACGTTTTAACCTCAAGGGGCACACTCGGTCCGAAATCCGACCTTGAATAGAATGTAAGTATGTATTGAAATCTTATACAAAAGATAACATTGGTTACAGCATTTTCTCTTGATAGTAAATACATTTTTTCTTAAGCTTCACGCTGTATTCTGCACATAGCAGAGTAGGCAGGGTAAACTGGGAACCTGAGAACTAGTGTTAAGACACTCCGATCCTTTTGAGACACTTCCGTTCCCCACTTTCCGCCGAGTTCTGGAGACATTACGTATTGAGTGGTGGTATGTATTTTATTATACTCTTTTAGTTGGTAGAAATTGTCAACAACATTATTGCATCCGTAATATTGTGAGAAGTAAGTTGCTGAACTCAATTTATTTTGTTTAACTCAGAGTTTGGCCTTATAATAAGTATCATGAAAACAATGACCAATGCGTGGAGGTTCTCCCAATAATTTGTGAACAACACTAGCTTCTACATTTATTAAGAGAGCTGGATGACGACTATCTTCAGGTAATGATAACGGGTCAGTGCTCTCAACTACATAATTGAAATTGTATAAAACGAGATCCAATAGCATCATATTGTTATTAGAGATGGAATTGTATTGACTCAATCCAGTAAATGACATAAATATGAATAATTGTAAAAGTAGGTTATTGTCAGACGCATTCTGAATAGCGATGTGCTCGTCAGACCGTACCGACCATCTTGGTTCATTAATATTGAAGTCATCTAATATAATAAAGCTATCGTTGCGGCGTTTCTTGTTGTATTGTTTACAGATAAAAGATTTTTATAGGTAATTACATTTTTCTATCTTATATTATCCCGCATATAGCAGGGAGGTAGGTAGAGGGAATCTAGTGTTAGGGCGCTGCGTTCCCCACGTATTGCCCAATTGTCACATTGGTAAGACATTGCGTGTTAAATGGCGGAACTCAACGCCGCATTTTATATTGTTGACAGAGTGAGTAAATAAAAAAAATCATTCTCCAGAGTGGGAATCAAACACACAACAATCACGTCTACAGTCACATGTTGCGCCAAGCTATACGCAGAATATAAGAAAATATCATCATAAACGATAATTTTAAAAAGATTTTAATTCAAATTATAGCACATTTCAAAATTCAATAGGGGGACCTATTTGATATATGCAGCGCACCACAGAAACGCGGTGTATTTCAATATTTTTTTCATCCCTCAAATGTAATGTTTTAACGTTGATATATCGAATCCGCACTGAATCACATTGATTCAGCCTAAATCCCACTTGCACTTAGTTTTTGTCGTTACCGTAATAGCGTGTCATTTGTTTTCGGAATCGATAAAATGTCGACGATAACTTATATTATGATGCTGAAGCTGGAAATTTCTGTTCATTTGTCTATATTTTACAATATTTTTTTACTTGGATTGGGTTCGGTAAAAATGTGTAGCCGTCGTTTTATTCTACATATAGTAGAAAAAACCTAGTGTTAAAACACTCCGTTTTTCACTTTCCGAGTGAACTCGAAACTTATGGTATTTTTTTAGGTACACGCTTTATCCTACATGTAGCAGTGTTAAGACAGTCTGTCCCGTAGCGTGTTGAGTGGCGAAACTAGATGCCCTCATTTGTCTTCTTACCACTGAGAAAATGAATGAGAAAATGAAAATAATTTATTTGTTCAAGTGGAAATCGATCATACAACCATTACGTTTATTGTACCGTAGTGCCATGACAACTTCAAAGTATTTAGAAAATGCTGATCTAACTAACTTATGAAACCAAAATGCTAGACTGTCTTTTATCAATTAAAAGAAACCTCTCCTGAGTTCCTGACACACATCCCACCATGACCACGACCATAAGACAAAAGACCGACTGAGAGAAAATATATATAGTTTACTTTCATATATTTACATTTTTATATCAAGGTAATAAATAATATTTAATGGTTAATAAATAAATGGATATTCACACGCGTTCAAAACCGCAATTAAACAATATGAGTGTCATCTGTTGTATGACATGATTTTATTTTATCATTTACATTTTGTATAACGAGTACAGTACGGTAGACGAGTTATGGTCCCCCTGAAAGTAGCTGCAGATGACTTTTCTTCTTCCATATTAAAAAATATACAAAAGTTTAGAAAACGGCCACGACTCATCCGCCGACTATAAAGATTAATGTAATCTTATATAATTCCTTTTTGTTGGCACTATAGTTATGGCGGATATAATAAAAATCACTCTAGTTTTGGCCTAATTAGATCGAGAAAATAAAAATATTTCAAATAAAAAATTTCTTCGGAAGAGGTAGTCAGATTACTGCGGCATCATTTTTATTTTAACAAGAGCTGCTCAACCATAATAATTCGAAACAAACACAATATTAAAAAAAAATAATCGCCAGCGAAGCTTAGAATTAATAGTTTTATTACGTTGCCTTGTCAGCTTCACGCTGTATCCCGCACACAAAAGGGTAAGCAGAAGGAACCTAGTGTTAAGACATTCCGTTCCCCACTTTCTGCTGAGTTTTGGAGTGGCGGAACTCAAGGCCGCGTTTTGAATGAAAATATAAATGTCAATGAAAATATAAATGTCAATAAATATTTCAATTCCTCAAATGGGGATCGAACCCACAATTATTCGATTTTACAGTCACACTGTGTACCACTGCGCCACGACTGGCCTTGTCATAATAATAACTAAGTAAAAAAAATATTAGATATAAACGTGACAGTTGTGGATTCAAATCCAACTCGGGGGTGTGAAATATTTAATATTCTTATTTCCTCGCTTTGGAAACGAGACAAAGTGCCGCATTAAGTTCCTTCAAGTTTCACTTTAAGAAGTAGCTTGAGTGTATGACTTGATATCATGCAAGAAAAATTTAAAATAGATTTTATAGCGCTATAAATTTGAAGGAGTACAATACTTACCGCAAGTAGATGGAGGAAAGCTACCGGAAAATTTATGTGAGGCCGTCTCCAAACGTCTACGCCTTAATATCCCGTTTTGTTTGGCTTTCAAAGATTTAAGAAAGAAAAACTCCAGATTAAACTGTCTACAGACGAATATTTCTTGTTAATACAGTTAACTTTCTTTTTATTTTTAAGTAAAAAGCGTTTTATAATAAAATTTTGCGATATGGTGCAATGGTAAGTATTTTTAATTTTTTAGTATTGGTATGATTAGATGTCGGTTGAAATCCTTCGAATTTTTTTTGAATCCACTCTGCATTATCTGACTGTAAACGCGATGGTTGTGAGTTTGATTACCACCCGGGGGAACAAATCAGGAGACATTGCGAGTTGAGTGGCGGATCTCAACGTCGTGCTTTGTCGTATTACCAGAGAGTCAAAAGTATATATGTACATATACTTATTTCCTGAGTGGGAATTGAATCCAACAGCTATCGCATATTTACGCAATATTTACAGTCAGTAGCTGTCCCAACACGCTACGATCGCCTTTATTTTTTTTATATGATAATGTAGCTTAAGCAATCATTATAAGAATTCGTTATTTCAACAGACATAATGGTTTCTTTATACAAGAAGAATTAATATCTTGCAAATTAGGCGCAAGAACGATAAATATTCAGGAGTTTCTTTTAATCTTAGCTTTACTTACTTTATATAAGACCATTTCACTTTGTTTAAAATTGTGAAATTTCAAAATGTTACTTAGATTGTTGAAAACGGTTGAGGTGTTTAAGTTTTTTATATAATTTAAGTGTCTGCAGAAAATAAAGCAAAGTAAGTTATGACAAAATATCAGATGGAAGGGCTCTGGCTAGGCTGAATTTCAGAGAAGGTGACCTCCAATTTTTGGGCCGAGGTAGACGAGACCATCATCCGACCGGTTCTTTTATACGGCAGCGAATGTTAGCCAGCACTATCTCGGCACACTCAGGAGCTTCACGTCACGGAAATGAAGATACTGAGGTGGATGTGCGACGTAACGCGGTCTGACCGCATACGCAACACATTCATTCGAGGAAGTCTAGGAGTCCGTGACGTAGCGGATAAGCTCCAAGAGCGTCGCCTGAGATGGTTTGGTCACGTTAGGCGCCGGCCTAAGAACTATGTCGGATGCAAGTGCCTTGCTATGCCAGTCCCTGGAGTGAGACCTCTCGGACGCTCAAGGAAGCGCTGGTTGGATGTCGTGATGCAGGACATGAGAACCAATGGTCTAACCACCGAGGACGCTAAAGACCGTGCAAAGCGGAGTAGGTTGAGTATGAAGGCAGACCCTGGGAAAAGCCATGAAATATGGAAACCTAGCGTTAACATATTCCATTCCCCATTAAAACACTTCCGCTATATGGTAGAAGTGCCGGCTGTCCGTATATATGGTATATATGGTAGAACGCAGGAGGGAGGGGGTGGGGACTGGGAGTTAGATCTTATGAAGGGAATCTTTACCTGTCCAAGGTTGTCCCCTAGGTGTTTAGCGTTGCAGAGGTGGTGGGCTATCTGAAACAAAGATCTGTTAACGGTAGATAACTGTGTCGGGTGATGGTGAGATTCACCATTGAAGTATCCGTTGGTGTGCGTGGGTTCCATATACACTGTGTAACCTACTATTCCATTAGGATTTAGAGAGAGACTTAGAATTATTTGTCTGCGCGAAGGAATTTACTAGACCAAAGAAAAAATATAAAAAAAAAAAATTACATCATCCAAGTAGAATTCGAAGCCACAGTAATCGCAAACAAGCATACACCTTTATATTTATATATCTAAAATGTGCACATATCTTTCCTCCGTCCCAGCACTTCTACTTCCTTAACCCCTCAACAAGAGTATACAATTAGGGACACGGCAGCGCATTGTTTCGCTTTATCTTGTCCGCCGCAAGATTTACTGCGACATATGATGCGATTTTTCACCTTGCTTCTTTTTTATAAAGTGAAGCCGCTACATCTTGGGATATTTTAAAATTGTATTTATTTTTTTTTTGTTTCATATATTTTTTACGTATTACAACTTCACAGTGTATGGTGCGCATAGCAGGGTATTCAGAGGGAACTTGGGAAACTAATGGTAAGACTCTCCGTTCCTATTAAGACACTTCCATTCCCCCTGTTCGGCATTGCGGAGGCATTGCGTGTTGAGTGGCAAAGTTCAACCCCGATTCGTACGTTAACGTATACCAGTGTGGGCAGAGAGATCTAAGTGATAAGACACTTTGTTCTCTGCTATTTTATCATCTTTTTCCTAAGAGGATTTTCTTTATGAATAACTGATAAGTATTATAACACGATGACATAACAAAATGTGTTTTTAATGTAATTTATGTTAAATAATAAAATTTGAAAATCCAATGCAAATATAATATTTTGTGTATATGTCCGCCGTGGCGATAACGTGTTCAATTCCCATTAAAGCCAATGCCAAAAAAATTTTTTTCACTTTGGCAACAAAACAACGAGCAGCGTTGAGATCCACCACTCAATATGCAATATCTTAAAAATTGGGCGGAGAGTGAGTTGAATGTTTTTTAAAGGAAATTTTTGAATAGAATGGTACTTAACCTAATGTCCCACTGAAGAAAACAAAGATATTTAAGAAAATAATCAAGTAGGTACAGTACCAATTAATTAATATCAATTAAACGCGACAGATTGTGAGTTCGATCCCCACTTGAGAAAATGAATTATTTAATATTTTTACTTCTTCGCTCTGGTATTAAGCTAATGCTCAGAGTTGAGTTCTGCCTCTCAACGCACAATGCCTCCAGAGTTCAGTAGAAAGTGGGAAGCGGAGTGCCCTACCACTAGGCTCCCTTTTCCTACCCTGTTGCATGCTTGATAAAAAAAAATCCTTTACCTCAATAAACAGCAAAAAATACATTCATTATTTATTTTATTAAAATTTTATACAAAAGACATTTATTTTATTTTCACTATAAAACAGTAAATGTAAAGCAAAAGCTCAAAGTTTACAAACTTCAGTTCAAAAAGCTTGTACAACTTTGTTTAATCTATTAGTAAAGCATAGTATCTTTGCATCGTGTAGGTGTAGGTGAGTGTATGTAATAGGGAAGTTAAAGTTTAAGCTGTTTTAAACTATTCCTTGTACTTTACTACTTACGATGTTTCACCGCTGGCTTATATTGTTGTGTCTATATAATGAAATAAGTAGCGTGCAAACCGTAGCGTTTGCCGTTCCGTTCCCTCTGACTACCCCGCTAGGGATAAAGCGTCAAGCTAGTAGTAGTAGTACCTTACTTTTTTTTCAGCTTCACGCTGTATACACAGCAGGGTAGGCAGAGGGAACCTAATGTTAAGCCACTCCGTTCCCCACTTTCTGCCAATTTTTGGAGGCATTGCGTGTTGAGTGGCGCTTTCCCCTCGACACCGGAGCGAAGAAATGAAAATATAAATGTAAATAAATATTTCATCTCCTCGAGTGGGGATCGAACCCACAACCAGTCGATTAACAGGCACACTTTGTGCCCCTGCGCCACGACTGGCCTCACTGTGACCTATTTATAAGAGATAGATGTACGGTATCGCGGACTTTTTTTTAGAACTAATAAAATAGAATATTTTTGTCATACAGGTAGGCTCCAGAAACATTAGATTTTTTTTGTTTTGTGCGGTAGAATTCATCGCTTCACTCTGCATAGAGTTCAGTATTTACTAATAATATCTGCAGAATGAAAATTTTACCACAAACATTTTCTCCAAATGTAATCGAACCTACGATTAGTTTTTGCCAAATGCCTTGTCTTATTTACGGCCTCAATATATTTGTTATTTCATTATTATTGTTATTTCATTATGTTAAACTACGAATATACAGCAATGTTATATAGCCTATAGCACTTCTTAAGAATGTAGCTTTCATACAAAATAAAAAAAAAGTAAATTAGATCAGTAGATCCAGAGATCTTAGCGCTTAAGCAAACAAACAAACTTTTCCTCTTTATTATATCAGATAGTGGTACCAATACAATATTCACAGTGCTAAATGTTAGTGTCTCGTAATTTATACATGTAACATGGACGATTCGTTTTATTTAGATGTAGGTACTAGAAATTCCAATTTGAACGCGACGATGTGAAGCTATTGTTATTTAACTTGCATACATATAAGTTATTTTACACTGTGTTCAAATGTACACGAGTAAAGAATATTACTATGTTAAAGTTCGATTAGAATTGTTGTTAACGGTTACAGAGGAACTGTTGGAGGAAAATATTGTTAGCATTTTTATACTGTTATTCCATATTTACGAAAGAAAAATATGAAATGCACGGTTTCAATTCCCGCTACGTAATTTTTTGTGAGAACATGTCTTAGTGGTCAGAGCACTTTGACAGTTCACAAGAGACGCGAGTTCAAATTTCGCAAAGTTCAAAATGAAGTATTTTTGTTGCAGAAAAATTTTGTTTTAGTTCTGGAAACTATTATTCGTTATACAGTTTATTTTTCTTTGTTCTTCAATAAATAGCAAGAGGTAAGTTACTGTACAGTTATATATACTGTAAAGCAACGTTACTCGAATAAAACTAGCAAACTTTCGAAATAAGCTATGTATAAATCACACAAATGATTTAGATTAAGCTATTTTATTTCGCTCTTGTTCAAATCCCGCGGAATGCAGCTACGATATGAAATTTAAATGAACTCAGGTACTCTAATTTTAGATCCTTTTGTCGTTCGGAGTCGTCCACAGTTCTAGAATTAATGTAAATGATGAATTTCCAAGTTTCACTTTGTTAGACGGTAACAATTCTTTATATTAAAAAGTAAAGGAAGTCTGAAAAGCTTATTTAAAGTTTTGAATAGCAGTTATTTAAAATTATTATAAATGTACATATGAATAGCTAAATATTTAAGTACATTTTTTTTAAGAAAAAAAAGCGTTTTTATTATTAAACATTAAATAATTAGACCAGATCTTGGTCTAGAAATATACTTTTTTTTTCTTATAGTGCCTTTCCAACTAGTGAAGGTTGACAGTCAACTTTGCATATTTAGTCCCGTTCTTGGCTAGATGAAGTGAAGAAATTTTCGAAATACATTTAGAAAATAATAAGAATTAGAAGAAACAACGTATAACATAAGCATATTACTCTTAGTGAAACTTAAAATAATTTAATTAATATTATAGTTTTAATTAATATTATAGTTAATTTAAATATAGAGTAATTTTTCAAAAATTTAATCTTTTTTCACATTTAAAAAAAATACTAAATTACTTTATATTTCAATTTATCAAATTACAAATAGCTGCAAGCAAGTGTCCTAAGCAACGTGACCGTCGCTCTGGGAGACTATCAGCAGTCTAATAGAGATTTGAACATTGCACTTTGTTTGTTCCACACCTATTTGTGTCTAACCTGAGACCATTGGAAGCAAATGCATTTTAGTGTTGGGATTTTTTGTATCGACAACTTTTTTGAGGCCTCTGTGGCGCAGGGGCGTAAGAGTTTTGAATTCCGCCACTCAAAAAGCAATACCTTGCAAATTTAGTCGAAAGTGGAAAATGGAAGTGTCTTAACAGGTACGGAGTGGTTTAATGGTATATTCCCAGAATCCCGCTGCCTACTCTGCTTTGTGCGGGAGACAACGTGAAGCTGAGGAAGAAAAAATATTGTGATTATAGGTTATAGCTTCTTCGGATTAGATTTTACAAAGCTTGGCTAAAAATATAAAAATATATTTTAAATTTGCCAGTGCAGAAATTTTGAGTAACTGTAAAAAAAATAATAATTAGGAAAGCTTATAACTCTGTCTAAGAATATTTCTAGAATAAAAATGGGTGAATAAAAATAATTTGTATTTCATGCAGGATATCTACCATTGTATTATTGTATAAAATTGTACCTTTCATTAAAAAGTGCAACTGTTATGTTTTTTGCTGACTCGTTCCAGGAGAACTGCCTTGCGAACCGGTGCGGTGGTAACTTTATGTTCATTCTTCTATTCAAAACTGCTCGCAAAAGTTTATTTGAATAAAAAATATTTTCAGTTTTAAATTTAATTTATAAAAATACATTTCTCGTCCATTAAGTTAATCTTAAAACGCAATAAATTAACTGGACTCAAACACATATATCTTGGAAAGTCTCTAAGTGATATAACCTATATTAACCTATACGTTCTTATCGAGCTATTATATTTTGAAATTTATATACGCTTGCTCTGTTTTATTTATTTGCACCCCCAACGCATAATATCTATGAATGTAAAATGAATATACAACATAGAAGGTATTAAAAAAAATCAGCTTCACGCTGTGTCACGCACGCAGCAGAGTAGCCAGAGAGACTGTTAAGACTACATATTTTCTGCCGAATTCTGAAGGCATTGCGTATTGAATGACGGGACTCAACCGCACTTTTTGCCTCGACACCAGAGCGAAGAAATGAAAATATAAATTTCTATAAATATTTCCTTTAGTGAAGAGGGATATTAATAAAAAAATAATTCTTAAAAAAAATAGATAATTAGATATGTAAAGATAAAAAATATCTTAGCTAGTCATTTGGGTAAATATATCTAGTGATGTTCTTCATTGCTCAAATATACATTAATATACATATTCTATTATATGCTAACAATTTTTGTCGATATCTTATCGGCACAGGCCATCCCTATGGCAGAAGAGACCTTAATAGTCCAGCACTTTGCTCATTTTACATTGCGACCGCTATTTTATGTGTTAACCATCCTCTGGTGTGTGCTTGAGTTTCCTTCGAATTTCTAACTTTATTTGTTCTTAGTGTTCTAGAAATAGTAAAACTCTGACTTAAACTTTATATGGGTTGATAAGATAAATATTATAATATTTTTTTATTGATATTATTTTACATCGTAATTGAACCCCATACTAAGGAGACCAGTCGTGTCGTGCGTAGCGGCACGAAGTGTGACTGTAAAACCGACTGGTTGTGGGTTCGATCCCCACTCGAGGAGATGAAATATTTACTTAAATTTATATTTCCATTTCTTCGCTCTGGTGTCGAGGTTAAGCGCGGCGTTGAGTTCTGCCACTCAACACGCAGTGCCTCCAGAAGTCGGCAGAAAGTGGGGAACGGAGTGTCTTAACACTAAATTTATCTCTGTTATTGTAACCTTACATAGGCAACAAATTCAAATTTAAATAATTTTATTCAAAATAAGAAGTTACATGCTTAATTTTTTGAACGTCAAATAATTTACCACCAGTTCACTAAAGTTAATGCCTAGCCAGCGGGACCTATTTTTTTTAAAATCAATTTTAAACAAATACATATTTAATTATCTGTGACAATGATACCTTTGAAACAGACTGGAGCGAGCATTTCATTATCAAGGCGTGTTATTATTTACAAAACCATTAATTTAGTAATAACCTTTAACACACACCACTTAACAACCAATGTTTCGAAAATTATTGAACGGAGTGTCTTAACACTTTCCTTTGCCTCCCCTGCTATATACACGATAGAGCGTGAAATTTATAACAAAAAGGAAAATAATAATTAAAGTAGAATTTCAACACAAAATCATACTATTCAATCTGAAGTTCAAATTATTAAAGATTGTTTAACTTATTCAATTTCAATATGTTATGTATAATCCTCATTAAAAATAGAATCAAAATTATTAAAATTTAATGTAATCAGATTATTAGACGACGTTAATATTAATGACAAACAAAGAAACTTTTTTTCAGCTTCACGGTGTATACCGCATACAGTAAAATGGACACAAGGAACCTATTCTGACGCTCCACCGTGCTGAATGGTGGAACTCTACGCCGCGTTTTTGCCTCGATATTAGAGCGAAAAAATTAAAATATGAAATATTGTTATTTAATTTTATTGAATTGAACTCACAACCTGTCGCACTTACAGTCATACCCGTGCCCCTGCGCCACTGGCCTCTAGTCAAATATATTAATCCATTTTCTTCAATAAATTCATTGCAAAGCTTTCTTCAAAGTACATATTTGTTTTTCAATTTTCTATTAAAGTACAAAATTGTGAATCGATCTAAACTTTCTGTTTGTTCATAACGATATAATATAATGAAATAAATTATAACGAATTCGCAATTCTGAATATCAAATTGTCTTAGAGCAAAGTGAATCGCCACTAAATAAGAAGAAATTAAAATAATTAAAGATTAACTTTGCAAATGAGCCTTCTTATGAATATTTGATTTGCCCACCACCTCTCTTGATCTTGTCACTTTCAATATTTTATAACAATGTTTAAGTATTAGATTGAATTACTTATATTAGCGACCCGCACGTGGTTTCACCAGTTTGAACTACTCGATTATTTACTAACTAATCTGAATGGCTTTCTTGTTCTTTATGTATGCAGCGCTTATCGAGTATTTTAAATTTAGTGCCTATTAAATCAGCTTCACATTGTATCCACACGCACACAGCAGCGTAGGCAGTGGGAACCTAGTGTTATAACACTCCGCTCCCGTTAAGACATTTCCATTTCCCATTAATTTGAAAAGAGAAAAACATTTCAAAAATCATTGTCTAATTACCAATATAATAGAACTATATACAGATGTAACTGAACCAATTGACAGATCAAAGGTCTATGGGTAGGGGACCTCAGTATTTATTTTTTTCGGCCTGTATATTTAGCGATTTGAATGCTTCAGCAGATATTAGAGAACTTGTGTATTTTAGGAAAAACCTCAAATTCGGGAACAAAATTGACAAGTACAGCGTGGATTTTTAAAAGGTTAAATTTGTGCAAAAAATTGAAGGGCTGTAGCAAAAAAAAAATATTTTGCAGAAGTATTATAATTTCAATAAATTGATTTTTAACAAAAAACCGACTTCAAACAACAAATAAATTGATTTTTAACAAAAAAACCGACTTCAAACAACGTCAAGTAAAACAAACAGGCTTAGTCATTCGACATTGTAATAAAGTTGTTGTAGCATTAGATTGACACCAACTTCAAAATTATGAAATCTTTTAAAATTATTTTTGTTTAACAAAATCTAAGTACATTTTACTTTATGAAAATTATTTTTTACTTTTAGTTCGTTGTTTGAAGTCGGTTGTTTTTTGTTAAAAAATATTTTATTTGAGGCCAGTCGTGGCGCAGGGGCACAAAGTGTGAATGTAAAATTGACAGGTTGTAGGATCGATCCCCACTCGGGAAAATGAAATATTTATTTACATTTATATAATATTTTCTTCGCTCTGGTGTCGAGGCAAAGCGCGGCGTTGAGTTCCGCCACTCAACGCGCAATGCCTCCAGAACTCGGCGGAAAGTGGGGAACACTAAGTTCCCTTTGCCTATCCTGCTGTGTGCAGGATACAGCGTGAAGCTAATTTATTTATTTTTTAATAATTAATTTTACGATTTTAAGGGATGGGGAGACTTTAAAAGGATGCTTTTCAAGTTATCGATTGTCCTATATAAAATTTAAAACTTTATTGGATATTATTGTGCCTACTAACATTTTGGAATATTGACAAGAACATACATAAAAATATTCGGGCGAATTGGGAACCTCTCCCTTTTTTGCAGTTGGTTGAAGAGAAAAGCAAAATTTTTACCAAAAAAATACAATTTGTGTAATTTCAACCGGGTCCCAAAATCAGGACCTAACCAATCTTTCACCAAACTATAGAAGTGAAATGTATATTTTCAAATAAAAAAAAGAATCATCGGAATCGGTTGGCGTGATATCCATTTGTCACGCACATACCTAATGCAAATTTAAGACTTATGTGATTTTCTTATAGATACCATTGTCAGAAATGGACCAAAAAAAAATTGGGCTACACGGGAAACGGGATCTTAAATTCCGCGAAAATGAAATTGCGCCCAACGACTAATATTATATTATAATTATATAACAACTTACACTATGTTTATATGTTGATACAGTTCAAAAGCTCTTGTATAAGCGTGCAGAAATCCAAACAACTTTGTTATAATCTATTAGTAAGACTACTATATCCCGTGTCATACAGGTGTATGTGGGTTGCAATTTACTATGGAGTTAAAGTTTAACTTGTTTTAAACTTGCTTAATGTACTATGCAGAATTTATTGTGTCGTATTAAAGCTATATATACTATTAAATTGTAAAATTGTATGGGAGTCTTTAGTCGGGACTTTTATACTATACGGTACAGTCCGAATTCAGCGGAAGTTAAACTCAACACTATGGGTGTGTATAGTAATAGAAAAACTGGTCAAGAGAGAGTCGAGCCCACCGAGAGTTTTGTACCAATTTCGGGATTGAAAGTTTAAAGTTAACAAATTTAATTTTATGGGCATATGCATCCATTTTGTACGAAATAAGCTACAATTATAACTTTGCAATAGTTTTGATATGTAATATAAATTTTCATCTTCTGTGTTTTTCCTTTTTTTATACTATAAGTTCGTTCGTAAGTTATACTCACTTCGCGTCTAATTTTATAATTGTAGGTATACGGGAATTGTAGGTATACCCTATAGGTTTTGTTTATATATAGTTTTAGAATATATATATGTTAATAAATTCATTCGTTCTAATAATTTCAATTATCTTTTAAATTATATTAATGAATACTTAATTTCAAAATGCTTAAGCTTATAAATTATACTTAATTAAGTAACAAAATAATGAGAGTTCTATTAAGATGTCTTAATTGATAACAAGAAAATATTAGTTAATTTCAAACGTCATAAACATAGTCTTAAACTAGATTAATGCTAAATTTCTTTTAGTGTATAAATTTCTTTTAGTGTGTATATTGTCGATTTTTACATTATTTCAGCTTCACGCGATGTCGCAAATAGCAGGGTAGGTAGAGGGAACCTAGTGTTAAAATACTCCGTTATCCATTTTTCGCCGAATTTTGGAGGCGTTGCATGTTCAACGCCGCGTCTTGCCTCGTTACCAGAAAAAGAGAGAAAATGAAAATATTTTATTTAATTAAATATTTTCTTTCCTCGAATGAGAATCGAACCTGACGTATTTTAATCGCACGCCTGTGCCGCTGCGCCACGACTGACTCCGATTGTTTCATTTTATAATATTTTTGCACGGGTACTAATCATAATTACGAATAATCTGAAATATTTTCGAAGTGAAAACTTTTTTAGTTGCGTGGAGCACTTTTTAGTAGGGAAAAATCGTATGGATTCGCGTCATATGGGAAATCTGTCTCTACATATCTGCTATTAACAAAAATAGTAAAAAGAAGCGTATAAGAATTTCGATATTGCTCCACAAAAACGTATGGATTAAGAGGCGCGGGATTAAGTGTAGACATAACAGTTAAGTATATTAAAATTTTTATACGTTTTTATATATTTTTTTTAGCTTCACAAAAATGTGGCATGGTAGGAAGAGGGAGCCTAGTTAAAACATTCCACTCGCCACTTTCCGAAGAATTCTGTTGCGCGTCAAGTGGTATAAGTAATAGGTGCTTAATTTTCAAAAAAATTTGCATTTTTCTTTAAATACTTTTCCAGAGAACTTAAAAACATCTAGGTCCTCTTTACCTCTTATAATGAGATTATATGGCTTAGTATTAAGCTCGAAAGGGAGTTCAAATCCCGCTGCGTTTAAATTTTTATATGCTTTCTTTAAAATGTTTTGTTTTCCTAAGTGTGGAATAACACTTTAAAATTGTAAAAAATATGTACACCGCAAAATGTTCAAAATGAGCAAAGATAACGTTTATTTCTACCGCCGCCGCTGTTTAAAACTATCTTATTATTATTGAAATAGACAAAGTTCTTAGTAAGTGGACCTTATCTTAAATGCTTCCACACTGTATTTAATGCAGTTTGACAAAGTTTAAAGACAGTATAAATTTTATGGATCTGTTTACATAGGCTTGTCGATGATTTTCCGTCCCTTTTATGTAACTCTGATTGGAAAGAGATGTAAACTTTGGTTTAAAGGACAAAGTCTTAGCCTAGAATGTTTGCATCTCAGCGGTTTATGAAGGCAGATAATGGGAGTGTAGCAACAGCAGATGGGTCTTAGTTGTGGCGAGGAAATGCGCGATTTTCAATAAAACAATTAAAATTTTATTAAAATATGTATAATATATTTTAAAACTAATGCTAAAATTAACAAATATAAATAAATATAAGTGAAATGTATTATTAATACGATTTTAATTAAATTATATTTAAAAACAGTAAAAAAATATAAAATTATAATAAATTATTGTTAAATTTTTTAACTATATGTGTATATATTATGTGCAGAGAAAACTGTTCAATGAAAACTTATGATAATTATTTAGAGATTAATGCGGAAGAAATGGCAGAACCTAACGTCATACAATATATTTTATTGCGACTGAAATAAAATCTTTAATAATGTTATCTACACTAGTATAGTAAAGCGGAAGTTAGTTTATTTGTCCGTTTATTTAAACACTATATATATTATATCTCTGGAACTATTTTTTTTGTTTTGTATGAAAGCTATATTTCAGAAGTGCTACAGGCTATATCACAGTATACGTCTTAGTTAGCCTTAAATAACGAAATAACAATAATAATGAACGCTATCGAATTGCTATAAGCGCGTGCGCTCCAAAAATTGTTAAATATATGTCAATACGCTGTATGACGTAAATATTCTATTTTATTAGTTGGCTGTTGGCAATAAAAGTATTATAAGTGGTACGCGGGCGAAGCCGCGAGTGGGCCGTTAGTCAATAATAATTGAATTTATTTTGTACAATTATGTTATTTCATTAATTATTATCCAAACCATTTTTATATAATATACGACTATATCAAGGTATTCTAATTACACATAACCATTATTACTATTCTAAATTACACATAACTATCATTATATCACATATTTTAATTTTTTGCCGTAATGGCCACAAGCGTGTTCTTGGATGACTCAGCCGTGGAAATTATTCCGTTGGTCTTTGTTCGGAACTTTCTTGTTTTACTCACAATAGATGTAGGATTCGAAATATTCCAAACTCTCATATATTTCGCTTTTGAGTCCTTTTGTTTTGTAATGTATGATATATGTATCATAAACATTTCGTTTAGTGATGTGTGATAAAAGCCATCTTTTACATCCGCTATGCAGAGTTTTATATTGTTTTCGCAAAATATATTTGAAACAGTGCTAATATATTATTACGACACGTTTATTGCAAGTAAATTTGTAAAGGAAGCTTAATAAATAGGCACAAGCCAATTTTGGCAGACACGACTATTAAATTTTCTGTCATTAAAACGTCTATCATAACCAGTCTTCTTTGATCATATCAGAAGCTTTCTCTGCAATCATAATTATAGGGGCGTTTGTATTGCCTCTTACTATAACTGGCATTATAGAACCGTCGACTACCCTAAGATTTTTTATACCGTAAACTCTTAATCTTGGATCAACTACAGCATCCTCATCCCAAGAAGGTCCCATCTTACACGTTCCTACTGGATGATATATTGTCGTTGTATATTCAATTAGTAAACATGTAAAATATTCATAAGTTCCCCATATATGCTGAGTACAACCAGGAACTGGTGTTCTCACAAATTTTGCCCCAATAGCTTTAAATGCTTTTGTATTTTCCAAGCCTACTACGTAACGCATACCTTCGATTAACACGTCTAAGTCTTCTTGAATAGTGAAAAATCTAGAATATATTAAAGGTTGCCCATAAATTGGGTCAGTTTGGTTTAAGAATATGTATCCCTTACTTTTTGGTACAAGCAGAAGTGGTCTCGCTGCAATACCATCATAAAACGCCAATGGTAAGATATTAGTTGCCAAATATGTAGTAGGGTCAGAATAAAATTCTTTTACATTCCTACCATCAAAATGAAACTGTATATCTGGTATGTCTTCATAAGCATACTTAGTTTTTATAAATGCTATACTATTTAGAATACTAGTAGAGGCCAATGGTCCCATATTGTTAGGATACTGCATTTTATACCTACGAATTTCATTTAACATTCCTGAGCTAGTAACGGAAGTTGATGTGGTATTTGTAAGAGACATAATGAGAGCATTAGTTGTTACATGATCTTGTAAATTTTGACCTACTTTCAAATTATTTAACACAGGTATATTAAAATTATCTAGGCACTCTTTAGGGCCTATTCCCGATAACATAAGAAGTTTTGGCGAATTTAGTGCTCCACCGCTGATGATTACTTCTTTTTTTGCAAATACTCGATAACGGATTCCATTTATTTCATATGCAACACCTTTTGCTTCTTTTGTTTTTGGATTAATTAAAATTTTTGTGACAAACGCATTAGTTATTATATCAATATTTTTTCGATGTCTCCTAATTGGTTTTATGAAGGCGACGTTTGTAGACACTCTCTTGCCGTTTTCGGAAGTAGACAAGCCAATGTCTGTACCAAAATTATCTTCTTTTGTTAAATCTGTTATTGGCAAATCTTTTTCGTTAAAAGCTTCAACCAGCAGAATAGTATTTATGTCTGTATAAGGAAATCTTTCGACAGTGAGAGGTCCACCAACAGAATGGATATAAGTATCTTTAGACTCAGCATCTCGATTATTCTCTGATTTTTTAAAATATGGCAAAACCTGAAATATAATAATAAAAAATAATGTTATATGAGAAAATTTTTGTAGGCGTATACATATATAGTATAAAAAAATATTGCATTTTTTTCATGAATGGTCAAATAAATGGTTAAATATTATTTTATGTGTTTTTTTATTTATTAAATCGAAATAAATCAGCTTTACGCTATATCTCGCACACAGCAGGGTGGCAGAGGGAACTTAATGTTAAGACACTCCGTTCCCTACTTTCCGTCGAATTCATGCCTTTTGTTACGATCCGCCTCTTAATTAATCTTTAAAATCATATGACCTGGAACTTCATCACGATTTTGATTAAATTTCGTAGTTAGAAAAAAATTAAGCTTAAAATTAAATTAAGCTAATTGTAAATTAACTATGGTTTTGTTATAAAACATAATTACAAAAATGGCTCTACCTCTTCATAGCTCCATCCTTCGTTACCTAATTCTGCCCAGTTATCGTAATCGCGCCTGTTTCCTCTCATATACACCATATAGTTGACAGAACTGGAGCCTCCCATAGTTCGACCACTAATAATATTGAGAGAAAAGAATAATAGATTTTTGTAAAATTTTTAAGACTCTTTTTTGGTTCAATAATACAAATAAATTTAGCACATTTTTTTTGTTTTTTGTTTCAATTATTTAAGAATCTAAAGACTTGATTTCATAATTAAAATAAGTATAGTTCATTATTAAATATATCGTTCATAAGATTTTTTTTTTAATTCAGGTAACATTTTAAATAAATTAGCAAATAAGTTGTCATCTAAAATATAATACATATTCCATAAAGAATTAACTATTCGTTTCATAAAATTGTATTTACCTTATCCAAGGACATTGTTGTCCTCTAACAGAACGACAAGTAAGAGCTTCTGGTTGAGTTGTAAAGCCCCAATCTATTGAGGACCTTCCCAATGACAATGCTAGAGATGGAACCGTAGTTATATCTGGCTCTTCCGGGCCAGCTTCTAGAAGAAGAACCTATACGAGTTATGATGGACTTTTAATATTTTTATTCTTATTTTTTTATAAGTAGTGTATGTACTAGATTTATTTTGTCCATGTTCCAAAATATCTTATGTTTTAATTAATTTATCAGTTTTTATGTCCTACTAATTTATGTAATATAGTTACATAGAATTTTATCTTATTTTAGTGATGAAATAAAAATTCAAGAGGCATCTAGAGTTTATAAAAAGTTTCTTAACAAGTTTGTTGTATTCCAATCAGGACAACTTTCTGCTGTATCTCGCAAAGTTCTGCTATCCATAGAGAAACTATAGCGAATATTAACAGACCAGTATTGAAAATAAACTTGCAACTAACAAAGTAAGACTTGAAATTATGAGACAAAATGTAGTATAGTAAATACTTCATTAATTTACTATATAATTCATATATATTATTTTTGAAGACCAGTACATCGTGTTAAGCTTTATGCGGTTCTGCATATAGCAAGGAGGTATGGGGAACCTAGTATTTCCTTTACATTTCCTTTTATTAGTTGCAATTTCTGAACCATTGTCTGAAAGTACTGAACCGATTTACTTAAAAGTTACACCAATAGCTTTGTTTTAACTCAACTTAACAATTAAAGTTTGTTTCATCAAAATCGGTTCATTAAAAAAAAAGTTATCGTCATTTGAATGAACTCAAGGCATTAGTTTGCCTGCGAATGTTATATAGCAATCGCGCTGGTAAGATTCCTGGCTAAAGAATGACATTCGAAACGTCTTGGTTATATGACTGTTGATAAAAATATATATTTTTGAAGCACTATTATACAATATTTTATACAGTAAAGAAAACAAAATTGAATTGTTAGTGGAGATTACCTTCATAAATCATAACAGTTAAGTTTAAGTCATAATTAATTCAAGACAAAGATAAAGAACGATTTGATCTTCAAATAAATATCAAGTAGATACATCAATTTTTTGGTTCGTTCATTCGTTTGAAATAAATCTATATAAAAATGCCTAAAAACATTCTTTCTACGTATACACTGTAATAACTACATATTTACCAACTTTACATTTAGCTAATGATATATGTAACTAATTTAAAAACTGTAGAGGAGTTAATATGCAATTATTACAGTTATTTTACAAAGAATATTATGAATCATTACCCAAATCAATAATTTAACATTTAAGGCTGTTTCTGAAGCAGTATAATAAGTTATTAACTGACATCAGCGCATTTAACAAAGTTTTAAAAAACATAACATAAGTACCAGGCTAGTCGTGGCGTAGCGGCACAAAGTGTGACTGTAAAACCACCCCTATTTCATCTCCTCGAGTGGGAGATGAAATATTTACTTACATTTATATTTCCATTTCTTCGCTCTGGTGTCAAGGCAAAGCGCGGCGTTGAGTTCTGCCACTTAACACGCAACGCCTCCAGAATTCGGCAGAAAGTGGGGAACGGAGTGTCTTAACACTAGGTTCCCTCTGCCTACCCTGCTGTGAGCGGGATACAGCGTGAAGCTGATTTATTTTATTTTTATAACATAAGTAAAAAAAACGTAATGTTACGAAATTATATACATATAATAAATATTTAGCTTTATGTATATTTTATGAATATCAAATATCAACATTGGTCGTATTTTTTAGTTCGAAACAATCAAAAATTCTTATAGAAATTACGATAATGTCGTAATAAAATCATATTAGAATATTATAGATTAAAGTAATAAAAAAATCATATTAGAAGTCATAATATTTGTCAATCAATTCTTAAATCTATAATGATGTATTTTAAGTGGGCGAAGCCATGGGTGGGCCGCTAGTTTTAAATAAAAGTGTAAAATTGGATGCAAACTGTAAAATTATGTTAATTTTAAAATTAAACATTATTGTGAGGCCAGTCGTAGCACAAGCGTACGACTGTAAGCGCCTCAGCTTGTGGGTTTAATCCTTCTCGAGGAAATGAAATATTTAATATTTTCATTTCGAAGCATTCTTAACGAGGCAAAGCGCGGCGTTGAGTTCCGCCACTCAACATGCACTGCCTCCAGAATCGGCGGATAGTGGCGAACAGAGAGTCTCAACACTAAGTACCCTCTGCCTATCCTGCTGTGTGAAATTTCGCCTATATTATACACCTTAGATAAATGAATTGCAGTGTGGCATATTTTTGTTTAAACAAAATTAGAAAAAAAGTAAAAAAAGTAAAAATTGAGAATTGGACTAAGAAACATTAAATTTTTATTTTGAAATATTTAATACCTTCGTTTCCACAGCCTGGTAACATTTATCTGTATTGACTTTGTAAGTGGTGTCAAAAAAAACCACCGGCCAACCGTTACTTTTAGGAGTTTTTATGCATTTTAAGCATTTAAATCTAGAGCGTGACTACTCAGTCATCGCATTTTGTTTATATTTGCTCTATTGTAATAAACAGTAATAAGAAAAAAAACAATAATGTCAAGATCTTCGCGAAATATTGAGATCGTAATTATTGTTCTATAAAATTTGTTTTGTTAATAATATCATATTTATATTTTACTAACCGGGAGGCGAATCTGCTATCGTTTCGTGCTGCCGTATATTTTGCAACTACGCCGACATGACATAAAATTGCCATTATTTCTGTAACGATAAGTCGTTACAGAAATAATGGCAATTTTAAGGTATTTAGGCAAGAAATATGTCACGTCTAATTAATATATATTTTAATATCTAATAGATATGATTTATTTTTATTATTCTTGGCGTTTAGTTCCGCCACTCTACACACAATGCTTCGAGATTTTGGCGGAAAGTTGGGAACGGAATGGTGTTAAAGGGAACGGAGTGTCTAAGCACTAGCTTCTGGGATTTCAAAATATCTCACGGAAAATATACAGCATACAGCTAACAAGGGTCTAGCCGGATAAACATTAGCAAAACTGCACTAGCTTTTAATGAATTGTTTTGAATATGATTGTTTTTCTTTTTATCCGAAATGGGGACACAAAGTATGCTACGCCTACAACTCGCATACTTTAAGGGTCAGAGGCAAAAAAATTGATGTCCCACTATTTTGGACAAAAAGAAATAGAATCATATTAAAAACAATCCAGAACAAGCCAATGCAACTTTCCCACGCTTATCCGGCCAGAATTTTTGAACTGCTTATTTATTAGCTAAGCGAAACTTTCCTCTAAAGTTTATTAATTAAAATTTTATAGTAAACATTAGAATTATTAATTATATTTTTTATAAATTACTAATATATATAATAACCTAATTATGAGTTAGGATTAAATATAACACTGATCATAAAAAATAAAGGAAAAGTATAAAACATTAAGATCAAAATAATTTAAAACGAGAACAAATATGTATGTGATTTACCGTTATACACAGATTTGTTCTTTTAAGCGCGGCGATGAGTTCTGCTACTAAACACGCATGACTCAAGAATTCTGCAGAAAATGATGAATTCTTGAGTCATTGCGATAGATTTCGGCGGAGAGTGGGGTACGGAAGCCTTAATAGAGAACGGAGTGTCTTGACACTAGGTTTAGGATACAGTGTGTAGCTAAAAAAATACGGTCTTAAAGATAGCGTAAAGTTACTACCTTACCTTCCACTTTTTTATTTCTGATAGGCGACTGGCAACCACACAGCCAGCAGATCCAGCACCAACTACGATAAAATCATATTCACGTTTCGTTTTTGATCTTGCATTCGACTTATTATTCTTTTTTAACTTTTTAATTTTGGATTTAGTCGCAGATTTTTCCAAATCATTTGAATTTAAAAATGGATTTTCATAATTAAACTTAACATTCTTGAAAGCATTATCAAAATTGGTATTATAAACATGTTTTGGTCTTTCACGTTCATATTTAAATAATTTTGATCGTGGATACCCACTTTTAGAGATTTTTATATTCCGTTTCTTATTTCCTAGTACATCTTGATTTGTTGAATTATTTTTCTTTCTTGAATTAATTTTCTTTTTTGGGACACTATACGTAATGCCACTAAAAAGCTTAGTGATTAATGTTAAAAATAGTAGTCCTGTGGAAGAACACTGTGTCAAAGGTGCTAACTGTTCCGCACATATACTACTTATATTCGTTGGCACCCAATACATATTGGCACTGAACACTAAAATAAAAATTGCTCTAGACTTATAAATATAATTATTAAAAAAATATAGTAACAGATAAAAGTTAAAATTAAACTAGTTAACTAAATTAATGTATTACACCGTTTCGAAACTTGTCTTTCCATCGGGGACTTGCCGAATCGAGTGGTACAATATTTAACTGACTTTAAACATTAATGTTACTTCATTCATTAAATTCATCGAAATCTTCGCAAGATGACCGTTGAAGAACATTTTCATTCGGTTTTTTTCTATGCAAAGACATTTTTGTTATAATACTGATTGATTGAGTAAATGCAAATAGAAAAAGACTTCTTATAATTGAGTCATATTTTGACTTTTACTTGAAATGTGGAAATTTTGTGGAAACAAAACCTTATTATATTATTCAGTTAAAGAAAGTCATTGTTGTATCCCTTTATATTTTTTTTAAATTATGTTACAATTATTTTTGGTTTTTATACAATCATATGATATTTCAAAATTAGATCAATACTTTCTACTAATGTTATAAAAGTGAAAGTTTATGAGTATGGATGTTTCGAACTAGTAGCAGTTGCTACTACTAAATTAATTTAGACAAAAGCTTATAGTAATATAGATCAGAATATTTATGTAAAAATGTTGTATGATTTGGCATTTTAACATTTTATTAGCAGTAACAGTAATTATTAATAGCATTATTGTGCCCAGATATCAAGTACTCAATTAACGAGGTGTTTACAGGCTCGAATCCGTTTTCCTTTTTCACATCGTTGTGTCTTTAAAATTATAAGAAAAATGCACAGAGAAATTAAGCAATGAAAATATAAACATATATCAATATTAACTTTATTACTAGTTTTAACTCGATGCCTCATATGAACTTTAGAAAGAAATAAAGTTAGTTGGCATGCTATTCTAAGCTACTTTTATAATATACAAGTTCCCTTAAGAGCCTATAGTAAAACTAATTTTCTTTAGCTTTACGGAGATATTTAGTGAATACAGGGCGTTAAATGTTACGGTCTCTGCAAAATTCTTTCGCTTTGGCTATTAAGTGATCTACTGTCATAACGACATTGATCTGAGAGTATTTCATAGATGGCGCGTTTACATAAATATAAAATGTAATGAGGTAACTTTTGTATATCTGATTCGTATAATATACACTGTATTTGTACATAAATGTTTAATTAATAACAATTAAATACTAATTTAAAATACTATTATAATTATAATTATAAAATACTATTATTAATATTTTATTAATTTTTATTATCTTATCTTTACTTTATATTTATTAATGTTATATTTATCTCTTTTAAAATTAGTCCTGGTGATTATAAATAAGTTATCAGTTACTACTTGTGTATAAAAAAGTGTTTCAAAATAACGCGTATTTCGTGCATGGGGTTATTTACACAAAATCACAACAGTCTGTCTTTCTGTTTGTCCAGCTTTATCTCCGGAACTGCTGAACTGACTTTTATAGGACTAGTATTAAAACTTACATATAGGCTATTTTTTTCTCGGATTTCCCGAGTTATGGGGATTATTGGAGGAACGTTCACGTTTGTCGTGTATCAACCGTCTATCTAGATATACAGAGTGTTTTTGTCAGCACCACTTTAAATGAAAACACAGTTTTAACTCTACAAAAGCATAATATAATTTAAAAAATCCTAAAACTTAAAAAGTGATTTTTTTAAAACAAAATAAATAATGAAATTGTCGTTGTCAATTAAAACGCCATTTGTAAAGAACGACGCACGCAGTCATAAACCTATCAAAGGGAAACCGCCGCATACGCCTCATTCCGAAATCGAGTCGTAGGTATTGGCGGCAAAGTTCAAAGTTGTTTAACCTTTGGTAGTATTTTTGTAGTAGTATATGTTTACGTTATTGGTATTTATACGCAACTGCGTCACACGAAATACAGGTATGGATAAAAAAAAAATCCTGCGTCTAAACCGTTGCGTTATCTTGTTTAATTTCTTTAGGTTGGTTTTAAATATTTTACCCTGTATGCGGTTCCCGCAAGAGGAGTGCTGACATTTCCACCCTGTATATGAAGTAACTAAACATTTTTCTAATAGTACATTTTTTGCAAGCAAAATCTAAAATAGAATCCGGTTTACTTATTAAGAAAAGGTATAAAAACGATCATAGCCCGCTACGTATGCTACGTATTTGAACCCGCGCCTCTTTGAAAACCATTCAAGCGCTCTGACCAATTAAACCATACGTCGAAATTCCTATACGCTTGTTACAACTATTTATTATGTTAGTATCGCTGTAGAGAGATTTTTACAAATTTTCGCTGCCCAAAGATAATTACTTAGAATCATCATTTGCCAAGAGAGGATACTATTGTTTAGAAATGTAAAAAAAATATGATTTATTAAAACACTATAGATAATGGTCATCTATAATACTAATATTATATATTTAAAAATAATTCTCAAAATACGCTTACAATAAATATTAAATGAATATTAGTATAGATCAAGCAGGCGAAGCTGCAAATGGCCACTAGTTTGTCGTAAAAATATAGACACATAATAAATTGCTAATATTTAATATCTCAAGCAGCATATTTTATAAATTGATCAGGACTGATTATTTATGATTATTTTAAAAATGTAAGTTATTTTTCTCCATCAAGTATATAGCATCGCTGCTCGCACAAAGAATGTTGTGAGAACCTAGTATCAAGAAACAACGCTATTTACTCAAATACATCGTAATTAAAATAAAACAAAAACACTTTTCAAACGGACAATTTTATCTTATTTTATATTATAATAAATAAAAGAAATGTTTTGTGTTAATAATTTAATAAATTTTTATATTAGTAAACTCGATAATATTTTGGCAAAAATACACATTGACATGAATAAAAAAGTATATAAAAAAAGACGTTAACGACAGTCAAAAACAATAAATAAATAAAGCAACTAAATCATAGTTATCCCATATATATACATCACAAATATAATAATAAATAATAATCAATATTATATTATTTGTCCTACAACAGAGCCCGTTGTGGCGCCCGTTGTGGCGAAATGAAATATTTAATATTTTCATTTCGTCGTTCTGGTAAAGCGCGGAGGAATGGAAGTGTGTTAATGGGAAACGGAGATTTTTAAGTTCCCAGGTTTCTTCTGTCTACCCTACTACGTGCAGAATACAACGTGAAGCTAAAAAAGAAAAAAACACAATAATTAATACAAGTAACCACTTAATAAAAAATGACTTATTAGATAAATTACTTAATATTGACATAATTTCATCACAAAGTTAAATATTAATTTGTTAGTTCATTTTATTATTATTATTTATTCACAATTATAATTTTTCTAGCAATAAATACTAATTACAATTATTATAAAAAAATGTTTAATAATAAATGGTCTCGTTTAATCATATCTGATGCTTTTTCAGCGATCATGATGGTGGGTGCATTTGTATTGCCTCTGACTATTTTCGGCATTACTGACGCGTCGATTACTCTTAAGTTATTAATTCCATAGACTCTTAATCGTGGATCAACGACAGCTTCTTCGTCCCACTCGGGACCCATCTTACAAGTTCCTACGGGATGGAAAATAGTACTTGTGTACTGTATAAGTAGACAAGCAAAGTAATCATAAGTCCCCCAAACATATTGAGTACATCCTGGTAGAAGTTTCCTAACAAATTTAGCACCACTCAGTTTAAACGCCTCCGTTTCTTCCAATGATACAGCATAACGCATACCTTCTACTAAAATGTCTATATCTTCTTTGACCGTGAAAAATGATGGATAAATTAACGGTGGACCAAATACTGGATGTGTTTGATTTAATAAAATCACACCTCTACTTTTGGGAGTTAACAAGAGAGCTCTGGCAGCAATGCCATCGTAGAACGATAGTGGGAATATGCTAGTTGCCATATACGTTGTTGGATCTGCAAAGTAGTCCTTAACGTTCCTACCGTCAAAATGAAACTGTATATCTGGGACATATTCATGCTCATATTTTGTCTTGATGAAAGCGATACCGTTAAGAGTACAAGTCGATGATAGTGGACCAGACTTTTTAGGATATTGGTCCTTATAATTGCGAAGTTCGTTAAGTAATTGTTGCCCAGACACTTGAGTTGATGTTTTGTTAGATAAACTTATAATCAATGAGTCAGTGCCCACGTGATCTTGTAAATTATGGCCAACTCTTAAATCTGCTATTACGGGAATATTTAAACTCTCTAGATGTTCTTTTGGCCCTATACCGGAAAGCATAAGAATTTTCGGAGAGTTTATTGCCCCACTACTTAATATTACTTCTTTTTTAGCATATACATTATATTGTACGCCGTTTTTTATATAAGTTACACCTTGTGCTGTTTTGGTACGAGGATCAATAATCAATTTTGTTACATAGGCTTCTACTTCAATTCGAAGGTTGCGCCTTTTATTTCTGATAGGTTTAATATAAGCAACATTTGTCGAAAATCTTTTCCCATCTTTGGATGTCGATTGTGCCAAATCAGTTCCAATATTATCATTTCTATTTAAATCTTTGATAGGGAGGCCTTTTTCTCTAAAAGCTTCTACCAACATTAGTGTGGTAGCATCAACATATTTGAATCGCTCTACATTCAACGGTCCTCCCACCGAGTGAAAATATTTGTCATGTGATTCAATGTCATTATTATTCTCTGCTTTCTTGAAATAAGGTAAAACCTGAAAACATGTAAATATGAATTAGTCCTACAACATATATGTATATAAACATCTGAACAACTAAATATATAAAAGAAGCTTAAGAAATATTATGCAGATTTCAGAGTTATCATTACATCAAATCAAATTAATATTACCTCTTTGTAGCTCCATCCGTGATTGCCTAATTCAGCCCAGAAGTCGTAGTCACGTCTATTGCCTCTTATGTAGACCATGTAATTGGTTGCACTGGAGCCCCCCATTGTTTTACCTCTGTAAAGAAAAAAATGTATTTAATAATTTACTACCAGTATAAGTGTTAAGAACACAGAATTTACCTGATTTTCTAGTTTCACAAAAAATGAGAACTAGAGATGTAGAAAAAAATAAAAAAATATATAATAGTTTTAAATTTTTTATTTAGCTTCACGCTGTATCCCGCACATAACAGGGTAGGAGTAGCATAGAGAACCTGGGAACCTCGTGTTTAGACACTCCGTTTCCATTAAGACACTTCCGTTTCCCACGTTCCGCCAATTTCTGAAGGCATTGCATCTTGAGTGGCGAAACTTAACGTTACGCATTAAGACAAGACGTGCTCTTTAAGACTCCCACTAAAATTTATTTTAAAATGGATTTTATAAAAACAGCTAATATATTATAAAAATGAGCTTTACGCTTTTTTTCTTATAGCAGTAGGTATAGCCACACAAATTTTCAGTCATTGCGTATTAAATAACATTGGGTTATGTTATTATATACGCCGCAATAAAAAAAAGAAAAAATAATAATGGGGATCAAATTCACAACCGTATCATTTAAACACTGTCACACACTACCACGATTACTTATTCACACACCTGTTCTCACATATCACTTCTATTATTATTACTATTATTTAGACTATAAAAAATATTGAAACTTAATTTTGGCAACATTCATGTTGTCTTCATCAGGGAACATATTTGGTTTATAAATCTGCTTTGCTACGGTTATGTAGCTTTCACGTATACGATAGTTTACGAGCTCAGAAGAGCCATTACTCGGCCTAACTGTTGAGATGTAGCAATCGTGCCGTCGTGATTTATATCTTAACCTTCTCTTAATGGGCCCTTCACAATAGCCTATGGGTTTGTAAAGGTTGTTTTTTTTTTCAAAAAAAAAAGTGTGGATCGATTTTATTTTTTATTTTAAGTATATGATGTAGTGGGTTTGATTATCTGTTTTCCTATTTTTTAGGTTAATAAATATAATATTATTACTAAAAGAAAGATTTGTATACAAAAAGTAATCTATGAATAATAATACTGCTATAATATTTTTTGGTACAGCCTACCATTGAAGCGTTGAATTTGAATGTATATGATTTATTAAAAAATAATAATAAGTATAACTTTGTCGTTTAACAATGTAAGAACTTTTAAATAAATATAAATAAGTCAAATAAATCAGCTTCACGTTGTATCTCACATGCATTAAGTGGCGGAACTTAACGCCAGGCTTTTGCCTTGGTACCAGAGCGACGAAATGAAAATATTAATAAATACCAATTCATTCCATTAAGTGGGGACGGAACCCACAACCGTCGCGTTTCAGTTACACTTTTATGCCTCTGCGCTACGACGGCCTCAATGCAAAAAAACTATATTACCTATGTGACTTTTCTCAATAATTATTGTACAGTAGATACATACATTAATGTTTGTTTGTGTCGAAATTTCTGTCCTTCCCTCTGCTTACCCTGCTATGTGTGGGATACAGCATGAAGCTAAAAAAAATATTATAAAAAGGAGTTACCTAAACCATGCGCAAGTTTGTCCCCTACTAGATCTACATGTCAATTTTTCAGGTTGGGTCCTGTAATTCCAGTCTATACTCGAGCCACCCAACGCTGTAGGTAGTGCTGGTATCATCGTTACATCGGGTTCTTCTGGACCTGCCTCTAAAAGTAGTATCTGAAAAATGTATATAGATCTTAGTAACGCTCTGGTAACGAGGCAAAGGGCGGCTTTGAGTTACGTCCCTCAACAGGCATCGCCTCGAGAATCCGGCGGAAAGTCGCGAACGGAAAAGTTTTAATAAAAAAGGAGTGTCTTAAACCTATTGTAGGTTCCCTCTGTCTCTCCTGTTATGTGCGTGAAGCTAAAAAACTTTACAATGATTTCAGAATGATTTTATTTGTATTGTATTTAAGCAAGAAACATAGAAATTTATATAACATAAGGTATGTGGCATATTAATAGTCTTGGAGTCTTGGGTTTGGTTCTAGCTTAAGTTCTGGGTTCAGACAACTAACATGTAATGCCTCAGACTGTGTGGAAAGAAAGTAGAGAATAGTATCTTGACATTCTACTACTTGTGGTAAACCGTACAACCGCAAACCGACAAAAACCTGACGTAATATATTATATTAATAATACTTAAACTATATTTTATTAACTAAGTTCTTAATTTCTTAAAATAATATAATAATAGGTCGGGGCAAAAGTATTACCGTATTTTGAATGTATTATTCGTAATCAAACCTATTTGGCTATACTGAATGTAAATGCTGGTTTAAATACAATAAAGTGTGACATTCTGAAGATTCAATAAATAAAAAAAACTAGTTCCCGCCATTTTTCAATAGTCTTTCAAGTAAGCAAAATGAACGTATGTGACGAAGAAATTCGGTACATTTTAAAGCTTTATTACAAAAAGGTAAAATGCGACGAACGCTGCGAGTAAAATTTGTGCGGTTTACGGACCTAATGTGGTATCAATAAGTGTAACACATATGTGGTTCAAACGCTTAAAGTCTAAAAATTTTAGTGTGAAAGACAGTATGTGAAAGATGTACTGTCAAAGGTAAAATCAGTGCCATCTTTGAGAAAGTGGAGCAAGATCGATATATTAGTAGCTACGACATTGCTGAAGAACTGGATGTTAATCGTACAACAGTTTTACTTTATTTACGAAAGTCTGGGTACAAGAAAAAAATTGACATTTGGGAAGCACATGATCTCACTGAGAGATACCTAATGCAACGTGTTTTCATTTGCGATTCTTTGTTGAAACGTAACAATTACGAACCATTTCTTAAGCAGTTGATTATGGGTGATCAAAAATGGGTGACTTACGATAAGAATGTGCGAAAAAGATCATGGTCGAAGCATGGACAAGCCCTACAGACCGTGGCATAGCCCGGCCAGACTCGGATCAAAGTGATGATATGTGTATGGTAGGATTGGAAAGGAATCGTCCATTATGAACTTTTCCACCGGCTAAAACTATCTATTCTGATCTCTACTGTCTGCAACTGATGAGGTTAAATAAAGATATTGAGAAAAACCGGCCGGAGCTAGTGAATAGGAAGGGCGTGCTGTTCCATCATGACAACACCAGACCGCACTTATCTTTAGCCACGCAGCAAAAATTGAGAGAGCTTGGCTAGGATGTCGTCGATGCATCCTCCGTATAGCCCTTGCTCCATCAGATTTTCACCTGTTTCAGTCGTTACGGAACTCGTTATGAAGCATAAAGCTAACCTCAAAAGAACAATGTCAACACTACCTTTCAGATTTTTTTAATCAAAAATCTTAAAATTTCTACAGGAATGAGATCATGGCACTACCCATAAGATGGCAACAAGTCATCGATCAAAAATTATAGGTAGTAATATGTTTTATAAATAAATAAACATGACAAATAAAAATTACAAAACAAACAATAACAGTCAATATAAAAATTAAGTTCAATATTGTTGTAAAATTGTTATTCGGAGTCACAGGTTCATATTAATTTAGTTAGGCGGTTTGGTACATGAATGACTGAATTAACTTACTTTATGTTTTCAATACATATCTATATGATGTGATTTTACAGTGATGTTATTATTTTTTGGTTTTATTTTGTCTATATACATGTATTTATCATTTAAAGATAAGTGATAGGTTCCTTTTAATGAAATTTAAGGTAATGAATCAATTTTATTTCTCCGATCCTGGTTTCTAAATTTTGTTGAAATATAACGTGACGTATAACTTGAGTTTTGCAACTCACTCAATATTCCAAATTCGAATGAAAAAAGGAGAAGATAGAGTCTGGATACTAGGCCTCTGCCTACTCATAGCATATAAGTGGGATAAAATATAAAGCTGAAAAAAATAAGATTTACACTCACAACATACAATCAGATTGTCAGTTGTTCGGAATTTCGAAAATTAGTAAAGATAAAAATTTTGCTGTTATTCTAACAAAATTTAGGTTATAAAATCAGTAATTGCATATAAAATGCAGAAACTGCTTAACATTTTTTATGAATATCTATAATAAAGCTTTAAAAGAGACTCCTATAATAATACGAATATGTTTAACAAAATGCGCTTATGATTTGGTAAATTTTTTACATCCCAATCTCCATATAAAATTTGCACTCTTACATCTTTGTTGTGTTTTAGTATTAATTCCAAATAATAGATCTAATAATAATAATAAAAACTCTTTATTGTACAACCAAAAAAGAAATAAATAAAAGATTGTGTGGTGTACATTAGGCGACCTTATCGCGGAAATGGTGATTTCTTCCAGGAAACTGGAATATACTGTCATAGACCTAATATATGTACGTATCCAAACATACAACATTATGTTCATAGAGTTTGATTATTTTAAAATTATTATCTTTATTGAATAATCCTATCTTACTTGGGAAATTAAAAAAAAAATAAATTAAATTAGCTTCACGCTGTATCCCGCACACAGCAGGGTAGGCAGAGGGAACCTAGTGTTAAGACACTCCGTTCCCCACTTTCTGCCGAATTTTGGAGGCATTGCGTGTTGAGTGGCAGAACTCAACGCCGCGCTTAACCTCGACACCAGAGCGAAGAAATGGAAATATAAATTTAAGTAAATATTTCATCTCCTCGAGTGGGGATCGAACCCACAACCAGTCGGTTTTGCAGTCACACCTCGTGCCACTGCGCCACGACCGGCCAATTACCGACCGGCCTATTGGGAAATAGTTATATAAAAAATTGTAGGTAAGTATATAATTAGAAACTTAATATAATGTAGTGTAAATAGCTTATGTTTGTTAATTCCTTGAGAACCAAGTGAATTATAAAGTCAGTATTTAAAAGACAACGACATGACTAATGAATGATGAAGCCAGTTGTGGCGCAGGGGCACAATGTGACTGTAAACGCCACTGGTTGTGGGTTCATTTTCCACTCGAGAAATTGAAATATTTAATATTTTCATTTATGCGGAATACAGCGTGAAGTTATTTTTTGTATAAATAATGAACTACCGAATCTAAATATTAGTACGGGGAAGAAAAATCTTTTGAATTTTTTCTTTAATTTTTTTATGGGATTTGGGGATAGTACGGACAATTTTGACACTCGTCCAGTTAGTAATATTATTAAATTATAAGCAATAATTTTAATTTGTATAGTAAAAATTACATACACTATTACGAGTTTCATAATATAAACCTCATCATAAAACGATTAAGTTACGAATATAACAATTATATTATAATGATAAAATTATTGTGGAATTATTGTGAATCTCAAAACTCAACATGGAATATCCCAACAACTTGGCAGAAAATAGAGAACGGAGTGTCCTTAGGTTCCCTCTGTTTACTCTGGCTGTGTTCAGGAAAAAGCTTGAAGCTTAGCTGAAAGGGATTCTTATTAATTCCTTTAATCATAGATAAAAAGAGAAAATACCTTAAATCCACTAAATATAGGAAGTGCTTTAACAATGGTGAAGTAAACTTATGTAGCGTAGCTGTCGGAACAAGTTTTGGTTTGATGCAAACTTCTAATATTAATATTGAACGTCTATTGAGCAAGTCACTGACTGCTGACGTTAATTTTACAGAAATTCGTCAATAATTATACGAAGGTATATTAATATTATTAATATTTTAAATTTCACGCTATATTTCTTGTATTGGAGGGTAAGCAAAGGGTATCTAGTGTTAAGACACTCCGTTCCCCATTTTCTACCCAATTATCAAAAATGATGAAAAATTTATAAGGTAGTAACAGTTTATAACAAATTTAAGCAATTTTTATTATATATTTTTATTTTAAACAAAATTTATGACAAATTAAAAAATATATTTAGCCATTTTTTTCGCCCATAGAAAGTAAGCATAGACTGCCGAGATAATGGCCAGATTGTATTAATAGAGTAGCGGTTATTTCAATCACTTAAAACCGGAGTAAAATCACACGATATTATTATTTAATTATGAATATATTTATATATGAATTTGAATATTATTATAATAATGTAAATATAGAAACACAAGCATCTTAGCAGACAAAGTAAGGCGTTAAGTTCCGCAACTTTGTCTTATAACTAGGTGAAAAATAATGTTATACAACACTTAATTAAATGATGTATTATACTTTCTCTATTTGATTGACCGTAATAATCGACTATTGTGATAACCTAAATGTATTATGTAATTAATAACTTACATACATATTTCATATGCCATATGCCATAATTCAAATTATATCTTTAATTTCATCCACCATGGTACAGTGTCTGACTGACGAACTCGCGATGATCGTAGATTCGATTGGTGCTTCGTGTATTTTTTTTATAAAAAAGGACAATTCAAACAAGCGTACGGGTCACTAGATGGTAAGTGATCATATTCTCATTTCCCTACTCTGGCAACAAATGACGTTGAGTTCTGTCAGTCAATACGCATTATCTTGTATGGGGCAGAAAATAGAGAACGGAGTGTCTAAACAAAAGGCTTTCTCCGCCTACGTTTCTATATGCAGTATAAAGGTTGAAGCTGAAAAAGAAATCAATTTCGTGTCAATGTGCCATTTAAATCATAATACGGTCAGAAAATTGGACATGCTGTTGCATATCCATTGTACAATTTTGCTGAAAAGTTATTCAAGGTTATATAAAATTAAGTAAGTCATGTTATGTTATGTCAAGGTTATATAAAAGTAAGTAATTTGGTTATAATAGTTTTTTTCGAACGAAATCTTTCAGATTTTGTTCTTGAAATGTAGGTCGACGTGACGAATTATCAAAAGATTTACTTTAAATTTTATATAAAAGAGTATTTTTTTTCTCGTCTATGAATAGTTCATTTTTTAGAGATACAGAGTAACTATTTACGCAGATTTGTTACTTTAAAAAGTTATTTTTAACGTAAAAAAACTGCGTAAATCTAAAGTATCTAGTGCCTTATATTTCATCACATTTACAATGTGAAATTACTGAGTTAGATTTCATTATAAGTATGTAGTATATGTATGTAGATTTTATTGCAAAAACTTGAAACATTGTTGGAGAAGAGTGTACTCATTTCTAATAGAGATTATCTTGCAAAAGAAATGTTCGTTTACACATTACATTTTCTGAATATAGCTCAGCTAGCTATTTCATAGCTGTTTGATATTCTGCTTAGTTTTTATTCCAGCTTCGTGCTATATGCCGCACATAGAATGGTATGCAGAGGGAACCTGGATACCTAATGTTAAGACATTCCATTCCCATTAAGATACCTCCGTTTCCGCTGAATTCTGGAGGCATTGCGTGTTGAGTGGTGGAATTCAACGCAGCGATTTGCCTCGTTACCAGAGAATAGTAAATAAAAATTAAATAATACATGTTCTCCAGTGGAAATGGAACCCACAACCTGTCACGCTTACAGTCTGAGCCACGAAAGACGTCAAAGACGCCAATAATTGTGGGTTCGTCTTCGGTGTAATGTAAAATTTAAGATAACACACGAGGTTTTTGGAAGTTATTAAAATATCAATTATTTGCAAATATAATTTTTAGAGATAAATAAAACTTGATATGCAAAGTAAGTAATTGATATGCAAGGTGAAAAAACTGAATATGTACTTTATTTTATTTAGAGCGTCACGCTGTATCTTGCACATAGCACTGTAGGCAGAAGGAGCTTAGTGTTAAGTCACTCTGTTCCTTATTTTTCGTCAAATTCTGTGCATTTGTGTTGAGTGGCGAAACTCTACGTTGCGCTTTGCCTCGACACCAGACCGAAGAAACTATTTGATTTCTTCGGATGGGAATCGAATCCACAACCTGTAGCGTTAACAATCATACTTTGCGCCATATGAACGATAAACTTTACACTCGAAATGCACAAGAATATTCGTACACCAGAATATATGCACGATAAATTTTACTCTCGATCTTAACAGTTAGTGCAATACAAAATTATAGTTCAATCAACAAGAAAAATTTTTTTCGAAACCAGTTTTCGTGTTAATAATTAGTCCAGCTGGTTTAAGCAAGAGATCTATTGGTCTACATAATTGGACTAAGAATAATTACTTTGTAGAAGTGACAAAATTTTATTGGGTGCCCTATGGTTGAGTGAGCGCAATCGTTTTATAATAATGCGGTGTAGTGACATTGACGATTGGGCAACGCTTAGCAATCTTTCGTAGTTCGTGTATTGAACAATGGGTTGAATAGAGAGTTTTGCCCGCCATACCAAATTTGTGGAATCAAATATTGCTTTCTATAAATATATATTGGTTTCTATAATTATAATGATTTTTTTGTTTGGTCTCGTTTTAAAGGCATTGTATTTTGAATGGCACAACTCTATTGTGATGTGTTGTCATGTTCTGGCAACTATCGCGTGTATTTTATTTGTTTCCTAGCTTCACGTTTTATCCAGTACATAGCGGGGTAGGCAGAGGGATCCTAGGTACCTAGCGTTACATTCTATTCCCGTTAATACATTCTGTTCTCATTAAGACACTTCCGTTCCTCACTTTCTGATGAACTCTGGAAGTATTGCGCGTTGAGTGGAAGAACTCACTGTCGCCCTTCTCTCGTTACCTCGTTAATTGAAAATAATTCATATCCTCGAGGGGAGTCGAACACTTAACCTGTCGCGTGTACAGTCGCGCGTTTGTGCTCTTGCGCCACGACTGGCCTCGTATGTGACCAATTGATAAATTTAGTGGCAATTTCTCAAAATGAGGGGTAATTGAAGAATAGGTACTATATAAATTAGTAATACATCACTATTTCGCTTAAGCAAACCCTAGAATGTAGGGCGTTATAGTTAAAAATATGATTATGATATTGTATATGATTTTGATTTGATTTGACCTAATATTTTAGTTTATGCATTTTTTTTTTGCTATACATTCAAACTTATTTTAATATATATTTTTTGGTGTAGCTAATATTATATTATAATTTATATTATATTTATATTATAATTTTAAGTGGTGACTCGAATATTATATTGACAGTATTACTTTCAAAGCGGATTTACATTGAATAGGTGAAAGGCTTTGTATACTATTTTTAGATATACATATATATTTATACATAAAAAATACAGAATAAAAAAATCCGCATAGCAGGCCAGACATGGAGTTGTATGGGTGGGCGAAGGAGTGCTCAAACACTCCATCGCTCTTCTGCCAACATCGAGACATTGTATGCCTTCCCCACGCTCCTCTACCAGAATGGGGAAATGCTTTAAATATATTCATTTACCCGAGTGGTGCTAGCCGAGTGAGCCTCGATTTGGTAACGAGGTAACGTGCGGCGTTGAGTTTCCTCATACAACAAGTGCTGAAGATGCTTCAAGAATTCGGTGGAAAGCGGAGAACGGAAGTGACTTGATGGGGAACGGAGTGTCTAACACTAGGTTCTTTTTGCTTACCCTGCTGAGTGCGAAATATAGCGTGAAGCTAAAAAAAAATTCATCACACTTTTTGTTAAGGCAGCATTTCATTATTTCTTATAATTTACTTGAATTTTAAGATTATTTATAAAATTTTACAGATTCTCAATTTTAATATGATAATGTACAGACACAATGTTTTTACTGTTTTATTTTACTATAGTATGGAAGATTAATTCTTTAATAACCGTAGATAAGACTCTCATACATCATTCCGTTCACACGTTACTATTATGTATTATACACACTCTATTATTAACTTCTATCGGTTTAATCTTTATAAGTTTTATGACATTCTGTATATCTGTATAGTATGGTTTTCTATAAAATGTCAAATGTTATGAAATAAAGTTGGGAAATATAAGACAATATCTATTATCTTGATACACAATGGTTACTGATTCGATTTTTATTAAAGATATTAAAGCTTAACTTGTGTTTATATTAAAAAATAAAAAATAAAAGAGACCAGTTTTGACGCATAAGCACAAGCTTGCGACTGTAAGAGCTACAAGTAGTGGGTTTGATTCCAATTTTTGTATTTTCATTTCCTCGATCTGGCAACGAGGCAAAGCGCGGTTTTGAATTCAAGTACTCAACATCCAATGCCTCCAGAATTCGGCGAAAAGTGGGGAACGTAAGTGTCTTGATGGGAACGGACTTTCAGTCCAACGGAGGTTCCCTTTGCCTAACCTGCTATGTGCGGGATACAGCGTGAAGCTAAAAAATATTTTTAAATATGTATATTGTTTTAAGAATAATAGCTTCACGCTGTTCCGCGTAGAGAACGGCAGATATATTAGTATTAAGAAACTCCGATTCCCATTCCCATTCCAAAGTCTATTAAGCGGATAAACTCAACGCTGCGTTTTGTATCGTTACCAAAGCGAGGAAATGAAAATGATACATTCTCCCCAGTAGGAATCGAATCCACAAACGTCGTGTTTATACTCAGATAGCTGTGCTGTGCCGCTGCGTCATGACGGACTCAGTCAAGATACACCTACTCCTCAAATGCTCCATATTTTGCTGGCTTCTTATTTTCTCTACAAATATGCTTACTATAATTTAAAAACAACTTTTTATTACATACAATATATATCCTAAAACGTTTCTCTATTAAGTAAGTATTACAGAAACAGTTCCAAAGAACTACCAACAAAGTGATTGTAAAAGTTTTTCGCTTTGGGACTCGCTGTCATTGTTTTAGTTTTGTCATGGAGTTATTTATATGGATGTGGCAATAGATCGTTATCTAGGAGCTGATTGTTATCTGTTCGAGGGTCACGAGGTCAATTCTCATTGATTGCATATACCGCAGTTTGTAGAACAAGATAATTATTCATACTCTATCACACGTATTGCTATATGAGTTTCATAAGATAGGCAGTGGGACTCTAGTGTCAAGGTATCCTAATCCTCATATCCTCATCCTTCCTGTATGACTATGCCGTATATAGTCTAAGTAAGATTATTTATTCCTCCGAGCGGGAATCGAACCCACAACAGTTGCGTTTACAGTCAGACTTCGTGATGCCCCGACATGACGCTTTCTTTTTATAATTAAAGCTTGTGTCAGTCATCTTTAGTTCATCTTGCTTGTGAATTTAGTTTCCAAGTCAAGTTACAAACAAAAATATCTATTATCCGTTACTTGATTTCTATACTAATAGGCCGATCGTTGCGCAGAGGCACAAAGTGTGACTGTAAAATCGACTGGTTGTGGGTTCGATCCCCACTCGAGGAAGTGAAATATTTATTTACATTTATATTTTCATTTCTTCGCTCTGGTGTCGAGGTAAAGCGCGGCGTTGAGTTCCGCCACTCAGCACGCAATGCCTCCAGAATTCGGCGGAAAGTGGGGAACGGAGTGTTTTAACATTAGGTTCCCTCTGCCTACCCTGCTGTGTACGGGATACAGCGTGAAGCTGATTTTTTTTTAGTATAAAGTTTTGTTTAGTTGAACGCGCTAATCTTAGAAACTATTGGTTCAAATTGAAAAAATCTTTTTATATAATATTAAAAAGCCTATATATCGAAGAAGGCTTTAGGCTATATTGCATCACGCCATGGTCATTAGAAGTAACAATAAAAACAATAAATAATACAAGCAGTTTAGAAATCGTATAAAAATTTGTAAGTAGCGGGATTATTACTCGCGCCTCTTCTAAGAGTGGAATTACACTTTAAAAATGTTCAAAAGAGACCTTGAGTCTCTGCCTCCTCTGCGCAAGTTTTCATTCAGAAGTTAATTAGCAAAAAAATCATGTATGACGAAATTGTTTCCCTTTAATAGTTCGAAATAAAACACCACGACAGCATAAATCTATCTCCTTAGAATAACCTACATTAAAAATATGTATGTTTTTAGTTACAGAAAAATGCAGGATAATTTTCAAAATTAAAAAAGTGAAAGGCCGTCGTGGTCTAGGGGCACAAGGGTGTGACTGTAACGCTATGGTTGTGAGTTCGATCTCCACTCGAGGGAATGAATTATTATTTTTTAATATTTTAAGTTCTTTGCTCTGGCACCAAGGCAAAAGCCCGGCGTTGAGTTCCGCCACTCAACACGCAAGGCCCTCAAAAAATTAGGTGGAAAGTGGGGAAAGGAGTGTCTTAAAGCTAGGTTCCTTCTGCCTATCCTGATGTGTGCGGGATACTCCTTGAAGCTGATTTATTTATTTTAGAAAAGACAAAAGACTTATTGTTAACTTGCAAACAATTCTTAAAGATAAAAAAAAACTATTTAAACCGTAAATATAAATTTAAAATTGGAATAAAAAAAAATTGAAAAACAAGTATTTCAAAAAAAAAAATCAAAAACACAATCACTTCTAGCCTCATTATGTCCAAGATATTATCGCGCGCAAGTTTTCGCTAAAGCAATACTAATTTAAACAGTTCCTACAGCAGTTGTTGAATACGAATAGTTATTCTTTCATAGTCACTGAGTAAATTGTTATGTTTGTAGAAGCAAGGACTGAACAAAATCTTGTTATAAATATTTAATATGATTGTGCTTATCGTATCCGCAAATAGTCCGCAAATTTGTTAGTTTTTTTAGATTCACATTGTATCCCGCATATAACAGAGTAGGCAGAGGGAACCTAGTGTTATAATAAAATCCTTCGTTCCCCTCTTTTCGTAGAATTTTAGAGGACTTTATGCCGAGGTATGCCTCTTGTTACACCAGAACGAGTAAATGAAAATAAAAAAAATATTTTATTTCCTTGAGTGGGAATCCAACTTACAACTTGTCGTGTTTACAGTAGCACGCTTGTGCTCTTGCGCCACTATTGTCCTTGAAAAGAAAAGAAAATAATTCATTCGCAAGATTGGAGTAATACACATCTTTATTTCTATACTATTATATTATTATAAAGCTGAATAGTTTGTATAGTCGCATACCCAAATCTTAGAAACGATTGGTTAGAATTAAAAAAAAATTGAATAGTCCATAAGCTGAGGTAGGTTAGGTATATATATGACATCACGTTAATTGTTTGGATAAAATTATTCACAATTTAAATACTTTATACAATGACACTTGACCTTCTAATATTTTGTGTAACAAATAGTTTAGACCTCGATATTTTGTTTGCACAATTGGTAATATTGATTCTATTCTCTTCTATTCTATATTTGAACAATAGAAATAACATTTCTATTGTTCAAGTATATATTATTTGAATATCTTAGATATTTCGAATGTGTATATTTGCATGGATAGAATCAATATTACCAATTGTGCAAACAAAATATCGAGGTCTAAACTATTTGTTACACAAAATATTAGAAGGTCAGATGTCATTGTATTTAAATTGTGAATAATTTTATCGAAACAATTAACGTGATATCATATAGGTACCTAACCTTCCTCAACTTATGGACTATCCAATTTTTCTTTTAATTCTAACCAATCGTTTATAAGATTTGTAATGAAAGAGTGTGTGAAAAATTAATAATGTCTTGATAAAATAGAGATTAAAAAAAATTAAATTAAATCAGCTTCACGCTGTATCCCGCACACAGCAGGGTAGGCAGAGGGAACCTAGTGTTAAGACACTCCGCTCCTCACTTTCTGCCGAATTCTGGAGGCATTGCATGTTGAGTGGCAGAACTCAACACCGCGCTTATCCTCGACACCAGAGCGAAGAAAATGGAAATATACATTTAAGTAAATATTTCATCTCCTCGAGTGGGGATCGAACCCACAACCAGTCGGTTTTACAGTCACACTTCGTGCCGCTGCGCTACGACTGGCCAAAATAGAGATTATTATATAAATATCAGAATATGCTATATTCCATAAATAGAATTCTTTAAAAGATGGGTGGAAATGTCTCGATTATATCACTTTCAGTATAAATGAGATTTAAAATCAGATCAGTAGTCATATAAAGCCATCGTTTCTTTGTTAGTGCAAATTTCCGACACAGCTTGTCATTATGCAAATTTAACTTTTTAAAACCTTGTTACCTTTGAAACGTAGATCTGTGTTGCTCTAAATATTAAGGTTATAGATGAAATTACAAAAACAACAAATAAATAATTGAAGATACTCGACCACTCGATCAATAAATAAAAAAAGTTTCTCGAAGTATTTTTTTCTTTAGTCAATCGTGAAAAGCACAAAAAGATATTTATCAATTTATAGTATTTATTTTTTATTATTAATAATATTTATCAATTTATAAACCAGTGTTCAAAAAACAGATATTTTTTTGTTTTTTTAGCTTCACGCGGAGTAGGCAGAAGGAACCTAGAGCTGAGATACTCTACACTTTCCGTTCAATTTTCAAAACATTTCTTTTTGAGTGATGGAACTCGACGCTGCGCGTCTTTTATATAATCATTTAAAAAAAAAAGAAAATTAAACTCACCTTCCATTTTTTTACTTCTGACAATCTGTTGGCCAACACGCAACCAGCTGATCCTGCACCAATTATTATAAAATCATATTCTTGTATTAGTCTTCTCTTCTTTGAAGATTCTTGTCTTTTACTTCTTTTATTTTCTGCTATTGATAATATATTCTTAGAATCTGCATAGTTATTGTCTTGAAAGCTTCTCTTTAAGAAATCAAAGTCGAAAACTGGATGGTGTTCGGAAAACTTTGGAAAATGACTCTTAAAGTCATAATTGTTAGTAATTGTTTTTAGAGAATAAGAGCTGGAATCGAACGGATAAAAATTATTCCCATTATCATGAGGCGCAGGATGCGACGTTTCAATATTATAAATAGTTTTGTATGTTTCTAAAGGATAGTTATAAATTTTCGTTGGATCTTCCAAAGGTGGAGCAATGCTTGATCGCAACCATTCATTGCTGTATGGGTTCTTCTTAATTTCTGGAACACTGTATGAAATACCGCCAAACAATTGGGTCAAAAGTGACAAAAATACAAATCCTGTAGGAGAGCATTGGGTCAAAGGTGCCTGCTGTTCAGGGCAAATAGTGCTTATATCCAGAGGTCTCCAAGTTGACATATTTTCACATTCACAACTACACTTACGTATTAAGATTTTTATCTCATATTATTTTAATTTGTTTTAATTTTTTATACTAAATTTGTGCTTAATTGCTTTAGCAGCTAGTGTACTTCGCGTGAGCGCCGCAAATCGAATGATAGATAGATAATATAAGTGGTGAAAGAAACCAACGTCGAATAGTTATTCTATTGTATAGAATATATATTTAATTTTCTAGGCTTGAATTTATATAATTACCTAAGGTTTACGCAATAAAATGATCTTTTACGAAATATCACCAAATAAATATTGAGGTTAAATACTTTTTTATTAAATGCTTAAACGTAAAATACGCTGTCTTGTAAGTTTCTTTATTGCTTTTATCTTTTTTGGGTTATTGGCGGGCGTTTACGTTGGCAAATGAAAATTATACAATGATTACTCAGAATTTTTAAAATTTATTTAACATTATATTATTTAATTTTAAACGAACAAATCCGTAACATTTCATTATTTATAATTAAAAAATTACAACAAAACTTATTTATTTACAAATATATTAAAATACATAATAAAAAAATAAATCAGCTTCACGCTGTATCCCGCACACAGCAGGGTAGGCAGAGGGAACTTAGTGCTAAGACACGCCGTTCTCCCCATTCCGCTGAATTCTGGAGGCATTGCGTATTTAGTGGCGGAACTCAACGCTGCGCTTTGCCTTGATACCAGAGCGAAGAAATGAACAAAATAAAAAAATTAAAATAAATATATAAAGAATTATATATTTTTTTATAATTGATTTTCATATAATATGTTTTTCATACTTAACCCTTATCTTCATTTTGTATAGTATACTATACATACAACTTTATAAAAATATACGATAGCTATAAAATATTTTTTAATTAAGTTTTATTAAACATATGTCATTTCTAGACATTTATTTATATTTTAAAAATTAAAATAGTCGTTTATCTGTTATAATTTAAAATCAGTTGTCAAAAACAATAGTCAAGATGAGCCGCTCAGGTTTTTCTAAGGTAAGTATTATTTTATTTTTATGTTTCTACTTCTAAATATGTATGTTTATTATAAAATACACATACATATTTAGAATGTTTGTTCTTACATATTTTTATATATATGCTGTTGTCGTTATATGAATTAGTATGTTTTTGTCGTGTTTTTTACTAACGTATATTATACTATACATTGCCGCAGTTGCAGTAAGTTACCTTTCGTTGGTGATGTATAGAATAATATACATTGCCAACTTAATAGGATCAATATTTTTTGGAACTTTACTATAAAATTTAAATTGTAAGTATGTCTGTCTTATATACTAAACCAATTTCATTACAATTTAAAAGACTGTCATACTAATGTTTGACTGCCTCGTTGATATAGTGGTTCTAGAAAGCTACACACAAAGTTGTGGGTTCGATTCCCACAACAAATACTAATATTATTATTACTACATGACTACCTACCTATATAAATGGACAATAACATACATTATTATTTATTTATAAT
>JAAIXJ010001847.1:0-96280 GCA_013403705.1 Heliconius hermathena | reverse complement strand
CAAAATAGTTGTTTTTATTAAAAATCATGTTATTTACAATAATCTTTTAGTATATACTAAAAGCTACCAGTAACATGCCAACTCTTCCAAAACATAGCAATGTATAGCATAATATACATTCTTAAAAATGCGATAATCACTGTACGTGTAGCAGTGTATAGTATAGTATACATCGTGTTTTTCCAAAATTTTCATATCACGGTTTTTTTATTTATTTTTTTGAGGTTCTTTATAACCCAAAGAAGCTACCAATATACTTTTTTTTCGCTTTTCTTCAAAAAAAAATTTTTGCCACGATAAGGGTTAAGTCAAATTAGATTGCAGTGTTAGGACACTTCGTTCTTCATTTGCCACTTATTCAATGTCTGTAATATTCCATGTTAAATGACGGAGTCCTCGTTTCGTCTTGCTAATCCGGTTACACAAAAATAATTGATATTTAAAAATTGAAAACACTTATAATTAAAGTTTATTTTTTGCCTTTTCTTACTTTTAATATTTTCATTTTCTCGCCCTGGTAGTAGGCAAAGCGCCGGGCTGAGTTCCCCGCTCAACACGCTTTGCCTTCAGAATTCGGCGGAAAGAGGGGAACGGAAGTGTCTCAATGGGAACGGAGTGTCGGAGGTTCCCTTTGTCTACCTTACTACTTGCGGCGTGAAGCCGCAAGTAGTAAGGTAGACAAAGGGAACCTCCGGTAGACAAAGGGAACCTGCTTTCTGGGAGAATTTTAAAAGATAGACGGTGTATTATAATCCTCACTTTATTGAGGATTATAATACACCGTCTATCTTTTAAAATTCTCCCAGAAAGCAGGTTCACTTTGGAATTTTATAAATGAGCTTGCTAATTAGATTCCTATGATTGTAATGGTAGTTTTGATTAAATGAAGAAATTAAAAGTGATATTATCTTTATAAATTATTGCAAAAAATATATATCTTAAAAATAGGAAAAAATATATACACATTTCATACTTAATATTATATTTATTATCTTATATTTTTTCCCTTTTACACAATTACAAAGATTTCTCAAGGAATTCAGCTTCAAGTATTTCCTGCATGCGTTACATTTTGTTAAGGATATCACAGAAATTAAAAATATTACAATAATAATAGAAATGAGGCATATTGGGCCTTATTTCATTTGCCAACTTTCGTAGGACAGCGTCAGTAATGTTATGTAAACTTAATAATCTTTTTTGTAGCTTTACGCTGTTTCTTGCATGTAGCATGGTAGACAGAACGACCTGGAAACCTAGTGTTAAGACACTCCGTTTCCTATTCAGAAACTACCGTTCTCTACTTTCCGCCGAATTCTTAAGGTATTGCTTGTTGAGTGGCGGATCTCGACGCCTCGTTTTACCTTGTCATCAGAGCCAAGAAATGTAAATATTAAATATTTAATTCCTTCAACTAGGAATCGAATCCACAACCGTAGCGTTTATAGTCGCCCGTTTGTATCCTTGGGACACGACGGCTTCTTTTAACTAAACATTTTTTAAACCTGATTGTAATATTAATATAATAAAGAATACCATTACTTTTAGAATACCATTGCTTTACACTTTTATACACAATTGTTGATAAATTAATTTTTAACAAAAATAAACCGACTTCAAACAACGAACTAAAAAGTAAAAAATAATTTACATAAAGTTAAACGTACTTTGATTTTGTTAAACAAAAATAATTAAAATAGATTTTATTATAATATATAAATATATTTTATAGATTTTAGAAATTGGTGTCAAGCTAATGCTACAATAAGCTTAATAAAATATCGAATTACTAAGCCTGTTTGTTTTAATTGGCAATTATTTTATTAAAAATATATGTAAAAAGCACGTTCCTTTATTTTGCTTTATTTTAAAATAATAAGTAATTCACTAAAATTTTAGTAAATCCTCTTCTACCCAATCCTCTTTAATCAAATCAGCAGCTTTCTCTGCGATCATTATAACAGGTGCGTTAATGTTACCACGAACCACTGTCGGCATTATAGAAGCATCTACAATACGTAAATACTTTATTCCATAAACTCTTAACCTCTGGTCTACTACTGAAGTTTTGTCTCTCGCAGATCCCATTTTACAAGTTCCTGAAGGATGGAAAATAATAGACGTATATTCATATAAGATACAAGCAAAGTAATCGTATGATCCCCATAAATGAGATTCACAGCCTTTAACTGGTTTTTTAACAAAAGATGCACCAATTTTCTTAAAAGCATTAGTATTTTCTAAGCTGACTACAAATCGGAATCCTTCTACTAAAGCGTGAACGTCTTCCTGGACTCTAAAAAATCCTGGATATATTAATGGGTCATCAAAAATTGGATTTGTTGAATTCAATAAAATACGTCCTCTACTTCTTGGCTTAAGCAACAGAGGCCTAGCTCCAAGACCATTATAAAATGACAATGGGAATATAGTACTTATTGGATAGTTTTGTGGATCTGCGTAATAATCTTCCACATTTCTAGCATCAAAATGGAATTGAATGTCAGGAGCATTTTCTTGTGCATATTTTGTTTTTATAAATGCTACAGCATTCAAAGTACTTGTGGTTGAAAGTGGCCCACTGTTTTCATTTTGGGATCTATATAATAGGATTTCATTAAGCAATTGCGTGATATTAACATCAGATGAAGTATTTGTTAGTGATATTGTTAGCCCATCTGATGATGCGTGCTCTTGCAAATTTTCACCAACATTTAGATCTGCTACTACTGGTATGTTTAAATTTTGTAAATGACGCTTAGGACCTATACCTGATAGCATAAGCAGTTTAGGAGAGTTGATTGCACCTCCACTAACAATAATTTCTTTACTTGAATACACATTATGAAATTGATGATTTTTATAATATGTTACTCCTTGAGCTTGTTTTGTAATGGGATCTATTAAAATTTTAGTAACGAAAGCATTTACGATTATATTTAAATTTGGACGTATATTGCGAATAGGTCGTATATAAGCTAAATTTGCAGAAAATCTCCTCCCGCCCTGTGATGTGGATTGAATTAAATTTGTTCCGAGATTATCGGGTAGTGTTAAATCCTTTTGTGGTAGTCCCTTTTCTTTAAAAGCTTCGATGATTGCTAACGTATTAATGTCAGTGTATGGAAACCTTTCCACATTAAGTGGACCTCCAACGCCGTGGTGCGTTCTGTCGTTAGCCTCTTCATTTCGGTTATTTTCAGCTTTCTTAAAATATGGCAATATCTGAAATATATTACGAGTATACAAAAATAATATTATATATTTTACTTTATAAATGTAGTATGTAGTTCATATATTTCATTTAAAATGATCTGTACGTTCTTTCTAATACCTCATCGTAGCTCCATCCCGTGTTTCCCATTGCGGCCCAGCCGTCATAATCTAGCTTGTGCCCTCTCATATAAACCATATAATTAATAGCACTACTACCTCCCATAGTTCTTCCTCTGGAACATAATTTAAATTTAAGTGTAAATAAAAAAAGATACTTAAACATGTATTCAAACTCGGAGGAACGGAAAGGAAACAAAATAATATTTTCACATCCTCGGTGTGCTTAGACAACACACGGGGTTAAGCTCCATTGTTACTCAGGCAACGGCCCTAAAATAGGCAAAAAGTTAGTAGTGAAACGTATTACCGCGGGACTCCCACTAGTGCGGGAAAAGCCTAACTTCAGAGCAACTACGACTTTTCGACCATACTGTACATAACAAGTATTTTATTTGCAGTTTTACATTTTTTCTGAATAAAGTAGGGAATTTTACCACCAAATTCAATGCCATGCGTGTTGGTTGGCAGAACTCAGCGCCACGGTTTGCCTCGTTGCCAAGGTGATAAAATTAAAATATTAAATATTTCATTCCCTCTGAATTCTTCCCTGGGAATCAAACACAACTTGTCGCGTCTGCGCTTTGGTGCACTGGCCTATAATATTTTTATGTGCTTTATTTTACCTCGGCCAAGAACAGCGATTATTTCTATAGCCTCTGCATGTTAATTTATCTGGTTGTGTATAGTAGTTCCAATCGATACTTGATCTACTTAGAGTTGGTGGAAATGCTGGTACCATTGTTATGTCCGGTTCTTCAGGACCTGCTTCTAGTAAAAGAATCTGTAAAATAAATAAGGTGATAATGTTATATTTGAAATTTATAAAATAAAATAGTAGAAAACGTATATGTAGATACATATTATATATCAAAATATTATGTATTTATAGTTTTTTTATATCTTTACGCTTATATTTAGATATGAGGACGCGCCAAACGTTACAGTGTTAATACAAAAAAAATACTTTATTTTTTAAAATAATCATCATTTAACTTTTCAGCGATGCCAAAATTTAGTGCATTTTAATGATGAATCTAAAAAAAAACACGAATGGAATGGGACGAATGGGAAGTCACTCTATAGTGCGCTTATGAATCGATTTTAATAGTTTTTCTTTATAACAATACTAGAGCATTGTAGTTTTTGCATTGTCTTTGTACTAACATTGTATTGCTCAACAATTGGTTTCCAAGTATTTTTACGCGTTATTGTTCGTAAACCGTAAATATCTGTGTTGTAATAAAACAAATACATTGATTATATCAAATTGTTTCACTGTTAAAAACTTATTTCTCATTCAACTGAAAAAGTCATGACTTTTCCACGCGCTGTATAGCCGTTGCGTTAGAATAATAATTATGTATTCATTTTCTTTTAATTTATGCAACACTAATCTTGTGTGAAACATTATGCTTATTACACTATTTACCAGCGTTATTTATAATCCTTTTATAAGTTTTCTTCCTCGCATTTCCTGTTTCTTTAGAGGGTAGAACAAGCAGGAAAAATAAAAAAAACCCTCGCATTTCCTCTGAATATTCAATTAAATACGTTATATAACTGTAACATGAAAGTGTTATTGTTTATTTAAAATGAAACAAAATTTTCATAAGGTAACTTACTCTCCAATGTTTAACTTCTGATAAACGATTCGCAAGTACACAGCCAGCGGAACCACCACCAACGATGATAAAATCATACTCTCTAAAATTTCTTGATCCTTGTCGATCTCTTGATGTATTACCGTTTTTTTCATTCGAAAATGCTTTTATATTATCTTTAGCTGATTTCAGACTAGAGTAGACCGATTGTGCTGGTTTAATTTTTATGGATCCATGGTAAATGGTTTCATGGTCCTGGTATTCAGGGTAATGTTGATAACCTGGCGGCCGTTGCCGAAGGAGCGGCTTATTTGGATTGTTTAGTCTAACATAACCATCTGTATCTTTGATCAATGTGCTTGGGGTCATATTCATCGTTGTAGGCCACTCTGGTACAGGTTCATTTCGTAGTATTTGATGTGTTATCGGCCATCCAGATAAATGTCGCATTTCCGATGATGTATTTATACTTTGTGATATTGGTATCGACGGTAATGATGTCACAGGCGGTGCAGGTTCAGGTGCCGGTTTAGGTATCTCATTTGGATAGGCGACTGAGCCCGTATACGATGTACTATATGAAACTCCACCAAATAGTCGAGTAATAAGGGTTAAGAACATATATCCTGTTACTGTACATTGCGTTAATGTTGCATTTTCTTTTTGACAAATATCAGTGATATCTGCTGGCCACCAAACAGTTGTCATTATTAGCCTTGAAGTGACTATTCGTACACTTTATTTGTTATATTTCATATAATATATTTTCACATAAACGATATTTTGATTTAAAACAATAGTACCTTAGCAAGTTACTTGTTTAAAATAGCAAAGTAGGCAAAGGTAGCAAAGTAGTCAAGTTATCTCTCTTTTAAAGTTTTATGAAAAAATTAAGCAATTAACTAAAGATTTTTTTAAAATACGCCTATGAATAAGATTTGCATACATTACTTTTTTTCTCTCATTAAAATGCAAATATTAACACAAAAACACAATTACACATTTTCACAAAGCAATTAAATAGTTGAAATTTCGAATAATAATTTTTTTCCTTCACACAATTTCAATATTTAACACCAAATATAGTATAGTAGCGGCCTCGGTGCGGCTGCGCTCGCTTGAAATATACGAATATTTATTTAAGTTTATTTAAGAAAACACCGGTCAAGCGTCAGTCAGACTCGCCCACCGAGGGTTCTGCACTAATTTCAGGATTGTGATTCAGATTCTTTTAATAAGTGTTAATAAGTATTTTGCCTTTATTTAAAAAATAGTATTCTCTCTTGCCAAACGATAATTCTAATTATCTTTGGGTAGCGGAAATTTGTAAAAATCTCCCTACAGAGATGCTAACAACATAAATAAGTTGTAATAAGTTGTAACAAGTAGGTATAAGAATTTCGACGTATGTTATTGAGAACGTATGGCTTAGTGATTTAGAGCGCTTGGACGGTTTTCAAAGAGGCTCGGGTTCAAATTCCGCTACGTTACAAATTTTAAATAAAAAAATTATACGCCTTCTTAATATTATAAGTATCTTACAATCATTTTTAAAATCATGTAAAAAAATCCGAAAAGTAAAAAATCATTACAAGCTTATATTTATAGTTTCTTTCATACTAAATAAGTGTATATGTGCACACTTAAATTTGTTAACTTTATTCGGCGCATCATCAAAATCTATAAAGTATTTCCCAATTACAATCCTGAAGTCCATCGGTCGGCGTCTCCGACTCGCACTTGGCTAGTTTTTTCTTGAATATACTTAATTAAACATTGGTATAATTCAAGCGGGCGTAGCCACCGGCCGCTAGTGCCAAATAAATTTCTGGTATGCTTTTCTTTTTTTAAATAAATCAACCCTTAAAGTCTATATGGTTGTAAAAACACCCAGGTAAATTTGATTTTTAGTCACTACACTGTTAAATTTTTGTCAAAGCGCTTTGCACTTTTGTGTCCTCCTGAATAGTGTGTAGCTCGCGAACGCGCGAAAGAAGTGGTCGTTCTCAAGCGCAATTTTTACCTTACGCTTGCCTTCCGAGTGTATCGACACCCATAATAGTCATAGTGCCCTATTGATTAACAACGTAAGTGTTCACTTTTCTTATGTTTTTTTTTAATTATGCACGGAAAATGGAGGTTTAGCATACATTATATGGATTGTATTTTGATTATGAGAACACGATAGTAGTAGTAGCTAGTATCTATAAAAAAATAAATAGCGTTGCCGACGAGCCGACTGACGAAGAGAACTTCATAGAAGAAGATATTCATTAAGATGATCTCCAAAGTGTTGACGATTAAGAAGAACTTCTGTATCATCTCTACGACAACACTTTTTAAATGAAAGTAGAAAAAAAAATAAAAATGACTGAGAAACTAAAAGTTCCCTAAGAATTTAAAGTTTTTTTTTGTCACACTTGTGAGGAAAAAAATTTATATATTTTCTTAATATATAAATAATTTATTAAAGTTAGCCAGGTTAAGGGCAACTTATTATTTTTAACAAAAAAAAATTGGTTTCTATTTGGATTTCATTTTCTTATAATAAAGAAAACATTACGGTTCCCTCTGAAATAGTCAGCTGTTTAAGTCATATTTTAAAATTTTATTTTTTCGGAGTTTTTTTACAAAAAAAATATACAATAACTACACATTCATATTTATTAACATTGATCTAAACTAACTGGTTAAAGTAAGTTGTTAAAAATTTCTTATAATTAATTAATAATTTCATTACTTTTTAAAATAAGGTGTCTTTACACCCATTATTGTCTTAGTGGGTTATGTAAATCATTATAGCTCTTAAGGGTTAACAATCAACAATGTTGCAAACATTTTTTTTTGTAAATAATTGTATTTAAACATAAAATATAACAAAAAATATAACAAAAAAGAAATTCTTACAAATTTTTACCTGTACAGATTTATTCCTTTAATTATATTGTAACTTCTCACATTTTGCCATAAGTACACTATATATACGTAAAGTACCCTACATATATTTGCATACAAAATGTTAATGCATTTTGTTGTTGAAATTAAAACTATGGATAAATGTCTGTATCTCTTGGTTGAATTGACTTAAAAATTTCCTCTGTGCACTAAAGGTATTTAATATTTATTTTTATAAAAAAATATATTTTTTTAATAAAAAAAAAATATTAAATACTTATATTTGTAGAGGCCAGTCGTGGCGCAGCGGCACGAGGTGTGACTGTAAAACCGACTGGTTGTGGGTTCGATCCCCACTCGAGGAGATGAAATATTTACTTAAATGTATATTTCCATTTCTTCGCTCTGGTGTCGAGGTTAAGCCCGGCGTTGAGTTCTGCCACTCAACACGCAATGCCTCCATAATTCGGCAAAAAAGTGGGGAACTGAGTGTCTTAACACTAGGTTCCCTCTGCCTACCCTGCTGTGTGCGGGATACAGCGTGAAGCTGATTTTTATATTTGTATTTCATTTCATATTAAGTAAGTACGTATGCCTGCAAACGTAAATTTGTCAACTTTTATAAGTACAAAAGACTGAGTGGCCGAGTCCAGCTCGCACGTAACCGGTTTCGTTGGCTTGAATTCAACATTTTATATATTAGTTTCATCTAAAAACTATTATTTTAGCTTTCCACATATAAAACTAAAATTAGTATTCAATATTTTATCTGAGTTCGATGATCGTAACAAACTCGCAACAGAATTATGTTCAGCCGCAAACGTAATTTTATTACGGTTGTAATCGCTTCTGGAACGTTTTAATTACATACACAATGTTTCAAATTAGCGGCAAATATAATTATGGGATTTATCTCGTGTTGGGAAATCATCTATTCCGTTATGTTTGACCTTTGTCTTTGTATTTTATTATTTTAGCTTCCAATGTAGAAGTGTATTTTAATTGGTTAACCGAAGAAAAAAATACCGAGGCTATTTTTCAGATGAGTATTTAGATTTTAATATTTTTTTTATTTGATAGGATATACTCCAAGGATCCCAAAGGAAAAATACATTCTGAAAATGTTAAACCTAATCATGAATTTAAGAAAACAGGTGACATTTATATGTGTCTAAACAAAGTCAGGAATATCTTATGTGGAGCCTTAAAGAGGAGAACAGTCAAAATATATTTTTCGTCGATTCACTCTTCATCCCTAGCGGGATTGCCATAAAATAGTAGGAAGCCCCAAACGCTACGATAATGACCTATAGGTAATTCCTCTCATCTACTGTCATCAATTTCTTTTCCTTCCCTCAATGACGGTAGACATCATTAACTTCTTAATACATAACCTTCGGTGGATCCGCAAGCATTTTATGTGAACTTCCTTCAATACCATCGAACCTCTTAATCTTCTCAAAGGAGAATGAGGTCTCCTCTTGCTTATCTTATCATTCACTCTTGCTTCATAATTATTTATTGCCATTCTTTCGTCACGTATTCTTTCAACGTGCTGAAACTACCTGAGCTTGTTCTTCATTGTCACTGTGTCACTGTCACTGCCTGCATTCATCTATCTGTCTTTGATTGTTCTGCCAAACTAATAAATATACTAATAACGCTTTAGCAAAAGTTACTAAGACCGATAAGTCTTTTTGGTGGAAGTCCAACGCCTGCTTAGCCGACTAGTATATATATTTTGATTCAAAATAAACACTACAACGAGCAGGGCCTCAAGACTCGAATATCTACATCTAACAAAAATACATTGTATATAATAATATAGTGCCTCCGTGGGGCAGGCGCACAACGAGTATCTGTAAAGTGACGGTTGTGGGTTCAATTCCTACTCGGGGGAATGGATTATTATTTATTAATATGTTCATCTTCTTCTTCGCTCTGGCACCAAGGCAAAAAGGCTCGGCGTTGAGTACCGCCACTCAAAACAAAATGCCTTGTAAATTCAGCGGAAAGTGGGAAACGTCTTTACACTTTTAAACCCCTCTGCCTACCCTGCAAAATGCGGGATACAGTGTGAAGCAGATTTTTTTATATTAAACAAAACATGATTTTGTTAGCACGATAACTTATTCGAAGAGACTCGTTAGTTCAGGCTTTACAAATCTCATTAGCAACTTGTTATTTTAACTTTATAGTTTAATGCGGTGCACTTGAAACTAGTAATTAGGTATTTTAAGATCCGTATACTATATAATAATAAATATAACTATAATATTACGAGTCGAGTCGAGGCCAGTCGTCGCGCAGGGGCACAAAGTATGCCTGTAAATCGACTGGTTGTGGGGTCGATCCCCACTCCACTCGAGGAGATGAAATATTTATTTACATTTATTCATTTCTTCGCTCTGGTGTCGACGGGAAAGCGCGGCGTTGAGTTCTGCCACTCAACACGCAATGCCTCCAGAAATTGGCGGAAAGAAGGAAACGGAGTGTTTTAACACTAGGTTCCCTCTGCCTACCCTGCTGTGTGCGTGTAGCGTGAAGCTGAAAAAAACAAATATTATGAGGCTAGTCGTAGCGCAGGGGCACAAGCGTAAGACTATAAATCCGATAGGTTGTGGGTTCGAATCCCACTCAAGAAAATGACATAATTCATATTTTCATACTTCGCTTTGGTGTGGAGGTAAAGCACAGCGTTGAGTTCCGCCACTCAACACGCAATGCCTCCAGAATTCTGCGAAAAATGGGGAACGAAGTGTCTTAAGGCTAGGCTCCCTCTGCGTGAAGCTGTGTGTGTGTGTGTGTATGTGTGTGTGTGTGTGTGTGTGTGTGTGATTAACTTGTATTTGTTTATATTTGTGTAGGTATGTTGTTAGAAGGTATGCTTACAAGTTCATTTTTGGAAGCAAAATTATTAATGTCACCATTTACCCTGACACTTTTTTATATCCAGGTATATATTATCACTTAAACAGTGAGGCCAGTCGTGGCGCAGGACTACAAGTGTACGATACCGTACTCGGAATGAAATATTTAATATTTTCATTTCCTCGTTCTGGTAACGAGGCAGAGTGCGGCGCTGAGTTCCGCCACTGAACACGCGATGCCACTAGGATTCGTCGGAAAGAATCCTCTTTCCTGAAAGTGACTTAATGAAAAATAACTTTAAAAACCCAGTGTTAAAAAGCGCCATCTTCGCTATTCACCCATATTCGAGACAGTGAATGGTACCCGCTCTGGGTACCATTCACTGTCTCGAATATGGGTATAAATGAAAATAATTAATTTTGAAGGGGATCGAACCCACAACCTGCTGCCCACTGTACCGAGATGGCCTCAAAAAGAGAGACTTAGAGATACATATATAAATAAATATTATAAAATAAACCAAACAATAAACAGTTGTAGAAAATCACTATCTATAATTGAAATTGTGGAACAATTAATATGACGTGAGTGCATTATACAATAAAAGCTAATTAATACTGCAGCGCTTGACATAATAGTTTGTTTATGATTTGTACGAATTCCATATACGTATATGCAAATTAATTATTGATGTAATATATTGCAATATTATTATATTTTACTATATTTATTATATTACTATGTAATAAATTACTTATTGAGGCCAGTCGTGTCGGGCACAAAGTATGACTGTAAACTCGACTGGTTGTGGGTTGGATCCCCACTTTAGGAAATGAAATATTTATTTACATTTATATTTTCGTTTTTCGCTCTGGTGTCGAAGCAAAGCGCGGCGATGAGTTCCGCCACTCAACACGGAGTACCTCCAGAACTCGGCGGAAAGTGGGGAACGGAGTGTCTTAACACTAGGTTCCGTTTGCCCACCCTGCTGTGTGCGGGATACAGCGTGAAGTTGATTTAATTTTTATTTAATATTTTAGTATATAATTTATTCTTATATAGAGGCCGTCGTGGCGCAGGGGCACAAGTGTGTGACTGTAACCGTGACGGTTGTGGGTTCGATTTCCACTCGCGAAATATTTAAATAATAAATCTATTCTAAGAAAAATATATCTCATTTCGTCGCTCTAGTAAAGAAAGAATTGAGAACGGAGTGTCTTATACACTAGGTTTCAAGGTATTTTCTGCCTACCCTGCTGCGGGATACAGCATGCAGCTAAACAAAAAAAATCTTATTGGACATGCTGTGGTTGTAGGTTAGATCTCTGCTCAAGCAAATAATTAGATAAATTTAAAAACATATTTCATTTTTTCCAGTCGAATTGGATAAAGTTTACTTTAGACTTCAGTATAGCTAAATTCAAATGTATCTATACAAAATTGGTAAATAAAATGGAGGCGTATGAAGAAAGCGCATCAAGGTAAAGTGTAAAAAGAAGTCACTATCTTACTCAAATCATCAAAATCATCAAAAGATCATTCAAACTATATAACAGATTTTAATGCGGTTTTCACAAATCAACAGAGTGATTCAAGAGGACGGTTTATATACATGTACATATAATATATACATGTTAGAGCACAGCCTAAAATATGAAAAAAAATATATATATCCATCCGTTAAAAGAACACATTTTTAAGTCCTAAAATTGGAATTAAAGAAAGTGCCATAATCGTGTAAATTACAATTTGTCTAAATCATTTATTTGGTCTTCTATTAAAGATCTAAAATGTGTAAAATCCACAAAAGTAATATTTTATAATAAAAGACTATTATAAAATATTAGTAGGTGAGTCGTTATATAATATGTAAGTTTTACACATATTTATAATAAAATTCTCATATTTTTATTCACTTTGGTGTATAGACAAAGCGGCGTTGAGTTCCGCCAAACAAAATGAGGAACGGGGTATCTTAACACTAGGTTCCCTCTGCCTACCTTGCTATGTGCGCGATACAGGGTGAAGCTGAAGTAAAATAAAAATAAAATACGTATTATAAAGCTCTACTTAAGTAAAATTATGAATTAAAATGTGGAACAATATAATGTAAAACTTTTTACTAGCGTTTTAAATTTAAATGGAACTCAGAAGCTCAACGAATCTCCAACGGTCTTCCTCGCTTAATGGATTTACAAGTGCAAAAGAATTACCCTTAAAACCTGCATAGCGAAGTGTTCAAAGGGTGCTTTTTAGGGGTCGGTAGTTAAAAAAAGTTACTTTCATATACTTTTATTATGAAAGAGAAATTAATTTTACATTTTTAAATATAAAAAAATATATTTAAAATATAAAAAAAAACATTCAAACGGTGGGACAAGTGCCCAGGTCATCGGAGGCTAGGGTTCCAGAGAGAGAGGTTCCTCTTTCTAGAGCCCAACCTCCGATGGCTAAGGCTCCTCCGTAATATTGCGTTGTACATCCGGTTCTTGATCCAACAGCTGAGCGATAACCTCTTGAGAAGTTATTCGAGGCTTTAAATAAGTTTATTGTTAGGATATATACACATGTTAATAAGTGTCCATTTGGCTGTTTATGTTAGAAGCTTCTTTGCTTTATATTTTTTTTCTACATAGCACGATAGGCAAAGAGAAATTTGTGTTAAGACATTCTAAAGTTTTTCGCCCAAATTCGAGAAATAGCGGCGAATCGTAATACCGTGCATTGTCATACCACAAAACATATTAGAAAAATTCAAAGAATTTGAATATAATAAAAAAAAATGAGGCCAGTCGTGGCGCAGCGGCACGAGGTGTGACTGTAAAATCGACTGGTTGTGGGTTCGATCCCCACTCGAAGAGATGAAATATTTACTTAAATTTATATTTCCATTTTCTTCGCTCTGGTGTCGAGGTTAAGCGCGGTCTTGAGTTCTGCCACTCAACTCGCAATGCCTCCAGAATTCGGCAGAAAGTGAAGAACGGAGTGTCTTAACACTAGGTTCCTTCTGCCTACCCTGCTGTATGCGGGATACAGCGTGAAGCTTGAATATAATCTTTCTTCCAAATGGAGATCACAATCACAATCATCGCGCTTACAGTCAGGCGTTTACAGCGTCACAATGGCCATTTATTAATGGTCCTCGGAATAAAGAATTTAGTGATACATCATAAACGTGTAAATAATAAGTTTTTTAAACATTTTTAAAGTGTTATTCCACACTTAGGAAAGAAAAATACTTATTTAATAAATAGCATTCTCTCTTGCCAGACGATCATTCTTAGTAATTATCATTGGGTAACGGAAATTTGTAAAAATCTCCCTACAGAGATGCTAACAACATAAATAAGTTGTAACAAGCGTATAAAAATTTCGACGTAGCTCGATGAGAACGTATGGCTTCGTGGTCAGAGCGCCTGGTCGGTTTCCAAGAGGCGCGGGTTCGAGTCCCGCTACGTTCAAATTTTTATACGTTTTCTAAATAAGTAAATAATAATTTGCTTATAGGTTCATGCATTTTTCTATCAATAGTTTTCTCTTGTTTATTGTTGTTTTGTTAGAAGCACTTTAAATTAAGGACCATTGAAGCCGTCGTGGTCTTAATGGATAACATCTAGTTGTGTCTTAAAAAAAAGGTTCCAAGTCTCCCCCTGTCTACCCTGCTATGTTCGGGATTCATCTTGAAGCTAAAAAAAACATAATTTTATCTCAACGTCATTCGTAGGTGCTCTCCTCATTTTAAGTGGGCGAAGCAAAATTTGATACGGAACCTCATATCTAAAAGTGTCTTACGCACTTACCTAAAGTTTTGTTACACCAGTTCTTTCCAAAGTGTATATATATGTTAATCTAAATAGCTTTATTTTGAAACAGGTGAAAAGAGTGTAGTAGTATAGTAACACTTCAGTCTGAAGTCAGACAAATACGCTTTTTGTATAGGTAAGCGTGTATTACAACACCCTTTTTTAATATTATACACATGTTTGTTTACACTTTGTGAGTTCCCCTTTATAACTATTATAAGCATATTTGTACAGATGAATAGTGATTGTTTGTATAAAAAAATGGAATATATAATAATTTTTATGTAAATATAGAGCGGCGTTGAGTTACGCCAATCAACAGACACTGCGTTTCCACAACATGGTGGAAAGGGGGGAAGGGTATAACACTAGGTCCTCTATGCCTACCCTTTTATATTTTTATTTGCAGAGGAAGATAAAAATAAACCTACGCGTCCTTTAGTAACTACTACTACATATAAGTCTGTAATAAGCAACAAATGTATATAATTTTTAGCCTATGTTAAGCCTAAATAATGTTAAAAATAATAATCAAAATCATTCATCAAGTCGAAATATCTGTGGCAAAAAACAAAACAGAAAAGAAACAGTCGAATTGAGAATCTCCTCCTTTTATTCAAGTCGTTTAAAAATAAGAACAACTTATACGAGAAAAAGTTATACGAACTTACTAAAGACGAGATATTTTTAAATCATCTCGATATAATAAAGAAACTTAGTACAAAGAGCTACACAAGTTTAGATGAAACGTTTGTTATGATAATGCTATAGTATTTTTGCTGGGAAATAGCTAAAGGGAGCACTCAAAGCTTGTAATATATTTTTATAATAATATATTGTGAGGTATTTTTTTTAATTTATTGGCACGATATAACAATGTAAAAGGGTTTTTGGCGTTAAGTACTGTAACTAAAACGCAATGTCTCGAATCTGATGTTTATCGATCACATTTATATATTAGAAAATTTAAAGCTTAGCTGTCGGACTATTTATTGATTTCTGGGTGAGTCAGTCCGCTATCTTTTATTATTAATTTAATAGATTAGTATAAAATAATAAGTACTTTAAAAACATATATCAATTGTTGAATTACTATCGAATTTTAAAATTTACATATTATACCTGCTTGGTACCTGAAATGGTAGTTAAAATAATGATGATAAGAATGAATGAGTATACACTACGGTGTAATGTAATATGTAACTTATATAAATTAACATTTTAATTTATTATTCAGATCAGAACATTATGTTTTTACAACGTGTTTTGACGTAAATATATTTTTTATATTCAACCTACAACTATCGCGCCTACAGTCCGACTCTATCACTGCGACGGTCTTATATGAAAATTATTTAAATTTGGACAAATATACTATAGTGTCAAAATTATCTACAGAAAGTGGGGTACTAAATTACTTCCACTTTCTTATAAAGAAAAATGAGTGTCTTAACACTGGGTCCCCCCCAGGTTTCCTCTGCCTATGTACAGGATACGACGTGGATGGGACCTAATTGAAACCGCAATTTTTCAACCGCTGCGACATATGTGTACAGGTCACAAGATTATATATTAGGTCACAAAATTATATATCAGAATACAATTAAGAGGTCACAAGGCCAGTCGTGGCGCAGGGGCACAAAGTGTGACTGTAAAATCGACTGGTTGTGGGTTTGATCCCCACTCGAAATAATGAAATATTTATTTACATTTATATTTTCATTTCTTCGCTCTGGTGTCGAGGCAAAGCGCGGCGTTGATTTCCGCCACTCAACACGCAATGCTTCCAGAACTCGGCAGAAAGTGGGCAACGGAGTGTCTTAACACTAGGTTCCCTATACTTGCCCTGCTGTGTGCGGGATACAGCGTGAAGTTAATTTAATTTAATATTATACAATTTATATCACCATGCGGTGCTTGACAAATAATTCTAAATACAATATAGCATAATTAATTATTTTTTTGAAGTTAGAATATTTATATAAAAACTATAAGGTAATATATATATATATATATATATATATATATATATATATATATATATATATATATATATATAAGGTAATTGAAATACCTAGAGTTCACACAATCCGAGTCGCTGAATCTAGAATGTTGATATTTTACAAACTAATTAAAATAGGTTTAAAAATGTTAAAATCAGTATAATCAAAACTCTAAGAGTTTAGATTAATCTTATAGATTTTTGGTTTATGAAGGTACTAAGGTACTACTAGGTAAGGTTTATACTATCAGAAAATATTTGTTGTTAAAATCGAAAAGAGACTATCATCTGAAAATAGTAAACAATGGCTTCAAAATTAAATGTGGGGAATAAAATATCTGAATACTGCTTCCCACTGCCTACCCTTATAAAAATATATGTGGAATACAATGAGAAGCAAAAAAATGAAAAATAATTTAAGTAAATAATATTTGAAAGTCCTATATATTACAATTTTATTTATATACTTATAGTTCATTTAAAAATATAATTCGTCAATGGACGTTACAATATATGTTTATATATTTTCCACCATTAATTACTTTTATTTTGGTTAAACTAAAACACATCATTTTAATTATTTATTATCGCAATAGCGAAATCTAACGACATTATGTAAATGTATATGTGAAACAAAATTACTCTAGCTGTTGCTATATATATATTTGATTTTTAAATTCGTCTTCATTCGTTTAATTATAGGAAATAATTTAAATTTTGGTGAGATATATAATAAATTATTATAAGTTTATGATTTATTTTATTTAAAAAAAACTGAGAATACGAATTTTTGCTCACAGTTTTTTGAAATATATTTCAATCTGATACAGGCAATTAGTCGCCCAATTCCACGATAGTTTGGGCCTAAAAATTGTCCATGCAGAAAATATATTGTTTTCATGTGTCTCTATAAACTTCAATCAAATGTGAAATTCTACTGAAACAAAATAAGCTTTTGTGGTTTGTGTTTGTGGTCAACTTACAAGAATTTTTTTTCTTATATAATTTTAAGACACGTTGTAAGTGTCTGAAGTAACTCCAAATACGAGGTTAGATCAAAACTTCTGAAAAGGTCTTAAAGGTCTTTTCAAAAAACTAATTAATTCGAACTGGTTGTTTCTGAGATTAGCGTGATCAGTCACATAAATAAATTAGGTGTATAATATTAGTACAGATTGACTGTAAATTTTTGTTAATCGTGTTTGTGGTGGTGATTTTCAAATTCAAATTATAACAACTATTCTATATCCTAATGATAATTATACTCTGTAATATAATAACAACAAAAATTGCATGTTGATTGGTGGAAATCAACGGGGCAGTGAAACTAATGTTAATATGTATAATCAATCGTCTGATAGAGCATCAAATCAGAAATATCGCGTTGAGTATTCCTGATAGCCCTACCACGACTAGATCTAATGGATTAGTAAATCTTAATATATGGATTACATTACTAATAAGTCTTCTTTTTAGCTTCACGTAGTATCTCTCACATGTCAGGGTACTTTTCGAAAGTCACCTGAGATCTTCCTCATTTCACTTCACACCTCACTTCTTCTCTTACCGCTTACTTTTCTTTCATAAATATTTTTGTCACTATATCATCAATCATTCGTTCGTTGTGCCGTACTTATTCATTCTCACCGTGACATCTCCGCAAATACTTAATATTCTGTATTAAAGAAATCATTGCAGATTCGATCAACTAAACTTTTACTCATAGTCTTTCTCATAGAAGAGATCCCACCTGTACATCATTCATCTTCCTTTAATTTTTCTTCTGAAAGTTTCACGTTTTGCTGCAAACCAACACTACATTGTGTATGGCCACACGTGCAACTGTGCTGACGTTAAATGTATAAATAAATGTAGGTAAGTCACCGTTAACTCTAAAATATACCACTTCATTCGCTTGTTCTAATATATTACTATTTACGCGGATCTGGCATTCCTTTCAAATATGAATATAAAATGGCACGTAGGTTTTGTTCATTCTTGCTCAGACCTTTTAAATAAAGACTTTCTGCGGAATTTTTGAGGCATTGCGTGTTGAGTAGTGAAACTTAGCACCCCGTTTTGCCCGTTACCAAAACTAGGAAATGATATTAAATATTTCATTCCTAACCCGTCTACATTAGCACACTTATGCCACTGCGCCACAACAGTCTGGAGATTTAAAAAAAGTAATTTTAGAAAAAGTTTGAAATTAAGAAATATTTTTAGCAACTTAAAAAGTATTATATTTTAAACTTTATTTCAACGTGGCATTTTAGTCTCAATAAAGCTTTCCAATAGTCTATTTGTGCTCAAAAATATACTGTACATTTCTAAAGCGGAAAATTCAGTTGTATACAAAACTGACACAAAATAAGCTAGTTTAGAAAAGTATTTTTGGTTTATCGTTCTATACATAATACACAGTTTTTAATAGATAAGATTTGTATTATTTAATTTATAAGCGGTTACCTAGCCTACCTAACCTACTTAATCATGATAAAGAAGTTAATAAGTCCAAATCAATAAAATGTCTTAGTGCCTATTGTCATTATTAGAACTGCTTTTCTTTGTAAGAATATTTAGGTAGGCCAGTTGTGGCACAGGACACAGTGTGTGATTGTTAATGTGATATTGTGGGTTCGATTTCCAGTCGAGGAAATTAAATATTCAATACTGTCATTTCTTTGCCCTGGTGTCGAGGCAAAGCGCGGTGTTAGCACAACGTCGCGCTTTGCCTCTCAACACGTAAAGCCTCCAGAATTCGGTGGAAAATGGCGCACGGAATGGCTTTACACTAAGTTCCCTCTGCCTATCCTGCTATGTGCTGGATACAGTTTGAAGCTGAAAAATAATTAAATTAAATGAATAAAACTAACATATATAATGAAAATTACTAAAATAATGAAAAGCTTTGGATTTCTCTAGCGGAAGGAATTCGTTATAAATTCAATGACCAGAGAACCGAAGTTATCAGTATTGCGAATAGAAACCGCACATAGAAGTGAAATTGGGCCGACTATGCTGACACTTATTAAAATGGAGGCCACATTTAGACAAGCGTAGTGTGCTACCCTACAGCAAGAACCACAAAAGTGTAACCAAAGTGGTACAAAAACCTAGGATGTTTGTGGTCCATGTGGCTCCTTTGAAGGAGGAGTAGACGACGATATAATATAAAAAAAATACGCCGGTTCAAAATAATTTAATTATTACAGAATTTTTATTACAGAATTAACTATAATAGAATTTTTAACGTCCTCTGCTTACCATAGATCTCTCCCAAAAATGTTCATAGTGGTCCTGCACTGCTTGAATCGATCGGCTTCCCACGATCTTGACCAGATAGATCATCTGTGAATCTTGTCCTACTTACTAAGCGTTCAAAATAGTATTCAATAGTAAGAAATTAGAATTAATTAAATCAATTAGGATAACTGATTAAAACCAATGATATTAATTATTAACATTATTAAAGTGTTATTCTACACTTAGAATATTATATATATTTTTTTTTAAAAAAACGTATTAAATGGGAGATCCTTATTATCCTACAGATGATGCTAACAAAATAAATAAGTTGTTTTTATGGCTTAGAAGTCAGTGCATGGATGATTTTCAAGGAGCGCGATTTCAAGTTCTGTTAAAAGTTATATTTAAATTTTTAATAAATTTTAATTTTTAGAAGTTAATTTTTAATAATTTTCAAACGAAGTAATTTTCCCACCAATAAAGGCTAGGTTATAATAACTTTGTTTCAGATATACTTATAGAAAAGATTACATTAAAAAATTTTAACTTCAAGAGCTATATCTCTACAATAAAATAAAATAAGCTTAGAAAAATCTACAAAACTTAATAGAATGTCAAATATAAAATTTTAACAGTACAAAGAGGTAATAACGATTTTGGCCCGACGCTGTTCAGTCCATAAAACGGTAATCGTACCATGTTATTACAGTTCAGATGTTGGTGGAAATGGAACTGCGTCTAATTTCTGAAATTTTTCTAAGATTCGCTTTGAAATTGACTTTGTTTAATGTTTTTCTATATACGGATTCCCTTTTGTTTTACGATTGTATGTATGCTCGAGATTTATATCGAGTGTTTATGTGTTTATTATACTTTTCGCGCTTGTTTTCAATGTGACGGAAAAATATGGAGAGGTTATGTTATTTAAGAAATATGATTTATTAATTTGTTTTGTTGGAATCCCTCGTAGGTCAGTGAGACTGTGTCTGAATAAGCTCAACGGCTGTGGATTTTAATCGCACTTGGGGGACTATATTATTTTAAGTTCCTTAATCTGGTGAAAAGTAGTTTTGACACTAAATTCGCTCTGCATATACTACAAAATCAAATCAAATCAGCTTCACGCTGTATTCCACATACAGCAGAATAGGCAGTTGGAGAGTAAGAATTAAGACACTCCGTTCCCCACTTTCCGCCGAATTAATCGAGGCATAGCGTGTTGAGTGGCGGAACTCAATGCCGGACTATTAATATATAAAAAAACAATATTTACCTATTGCTATGTGCATAATACAGTAGAAAGCATGTTTTTTGTTTTAATAATCCATGTACAGAGCAGAAAAAGGTTTAAAAAAATATAAAAAATAAAAGTGATAAATATAAGCCTCAAAAATAGAAAAAGATTTAAAAATATAACGAATTTAAAAATTTTTGAAGTTTTTAACACTCTTCAACAAAGTTGCAAAGCTTACTAATAGTCACGGATTTTGACAAGCTTTGCCTTTCAATAAAAACTTTATGAACTTTCATACAACGGAGTGCCAAACAAAAATTTACTAAAGTGACGAACACAAAACACTTTTGATGTTGCAAGCTTAAACTTTAAAACTTTTAGAGCTCTGAATAATAGAATAGCGTAGGTTCGGTTCTCGAAAAATATATACATATTTTTAAATAACACAAAATTGAATGAAATGCATGTCAAAATCCATTTTTTTTTCATTTTTGAGATATTTAACGATAAGCTTTGTTTTTTTTTACCAGAGTGAGAAATAAAAATAATTCTTTCCCGAGTGGGAATCGGACCTACAACCGTCGCGTTTATAGGCTGGCGATGTCTCGCTGCAACAAAACGGCATTTTAATAGATTTAATAATTAAATTAAATATTTCTTTTTGCACAATTTCAGTCTTAATAGCCAATTGTTTCATATTATATTTGAAAAGTTAGCTGCTCTTATTCATACTTTGAAAATTATAATATATTTTTATTGATGAAAAAGATATATATTAAGATTGTGACGCACCGATATTTGTCTGTCTGTGGGGACAATTATAATTGTTGTAGAAGAACCTAAAACAAAGATTTTTAAAATTTTATCCCATATATTGTTATCGCTAATCTTAGAATTGGCTTAACCGGTTTAAATGCGATTTTCACTATTGGATTCATACAAGGTTCCGTTGACATATAGGTTTTTTTACAATAGTTTCTAAATAAAAAAAGTTATGTCAAAGTACTTAGTTCTACTAATTTGCTAATTGCTATAACAGCTATTTTATACACCGTTTTACTGAATTAGCTGAATCTTTAGCTTTCAATTTGTATGATCGTAAAAACATTGAGATTTTAAGATTTAAGATCGGAATCGGAGCTTATTACACTAAACTGCACTTACCGTGCACGCGTATTTACCGTCTGGCTAAATATAAAAATACCGTAAATACCGTATATACTAAATACCGTATAACTAAATAAACCGTACAGTAATTTATAGCTAAAATATGTAATGAGGCCATCGTGGCGCAGTGCCACAAGCGTTCAGTTCCCACTTGGAGAAAAGTGTGACTGTACACGCGACTGGGTTCTATCCCCACTCGACGAAACGAAATACTTATTTAAATTTATATTTCCATTTTCTTCGCTCTGGCGTCGAAGCAAAGCGGGGCGTTGAGTTCCGCCACTCAATTCAGATTTCAAGATTTAAGATTCTTCAATGTGAGTTGACACCCTCTCTAGCAGCCATAGTGCTTGAATTTTCTCAATAATCGATAGAGATTTGTGGAGCAATGTATAAACTATTATTTAACCCGAAATTTTTGCGGAATCGGAATTTATGTAAGAAAAACTACATTTGCAATTTGCGCGCAGTTACGGCTTACCTAGACAAATGTGAAAAAGCAAAAAAAAAATCTATTAAATAGGAAAATCAAATCAATTCCCAAAACACTTAGATTACGGTTTATTTAATGCATAACCAAACTAAAATAATTAATTAATTTTTACGGTTTTGTTTCTCAAAAGGAAAAAAAAACGGAACCCCTATAGGATCACTTTTTTTGTCCGTCTGTCCGTCTGTCAAGACCATTTTGACATTGATTGATTTGAGATTGATTGAGATTGCGTTGTCAGATATTCAAGTTTTACAGATCTTTGGAGCACAGAAATTAAGCTTCTTATATAACGCAGACACAAGATATGGGCATTTATGTATCGTTTTTGCTTCATATTGTATGAAATTCACCGCGTGATCAAAACTTATAGTGTACTTTCCTAGTGTACTTCTACACCTACAGTTATGAAATTTAGGACGAGGAAGATGTTACAATACAAATAAAAGAAAAGTTAAATTTATTAGTTGTTTATTAGTTCCGTTCATACTAAATGTGTATAAACGCTGGCAAACTTAAATTTATTAACTTTATTGGCCGCGTCATCAAAATCTAAAAAGGTATTTCCCAATCACAACCGTGAAACTGGTACAAAACCCTTTGTGGCCGTGTCTGATTCCGGCACTTGGCTGGTTTTTTCTTAAATACACTTAAATAAACTCTAAAGAGTTAGAGAGGAGAAACGAGAGAAGATGTCTCTCTCTTACGTGAACTTTAAGATTAATTAGGAATAGCACATTATCATGAGGTGTAGCTTGAAATGATGTATAATAATATGTATTTATCAGCTTCACAGTTTTTGCCACATAGTGTACATAGAGGAACCTAGTGACAAAGCTCTTAACTTTCCCCTCAATTTTGGATATACTGCGTGCTGAATTTAATGCCGAAGATCGTAGAAATTATCATTATTATGTAAATATAATATAATTACTTCCCCAACTGGTGATCGAACTCACATCCATCACCCTTTCAGTCAAATGCGCCACAGCGGGGTCGCTTCGTCGTTGATTAACACCAACAAACCAATTTACTCCAAATCAAAAGAAATCTACATTATCTCTAAAACTACCAAGTACTGTACTGAAATTGTTAAAGCTAACTTTCCACTATGTCGAATCACAAACAAAGTTTAGGTACTGTTACTGAAGTTAAAGTTACTTACATACTTATAAGTTGTTTATATGCTTAGCGTCAGATAGTGATGATGGAGTGAAAACAAGAGAAGAGATGGAACTTTTAAGTGCATGCGGAAATTCAACTTTTGATATCGACACTGTCAAGGAAGTTGATACTAGACGGTTTTTTTTAGATTTTTTTATTTATGTATTTGGATTCAGTTGGAAAGTGTATATTTATTGTACATGTGGGGGTTGTGCTCTCAATTTCATATTAAAATCAAATCAGCTTCACGCTGTATCCCGCACATAGCAGGGTATGCAGAGGGAACCTAGTGTTAAGACACTCCGTTCCCCACTTTCTGCCGAATTCTGGAGGCATTGCGTGTTGAATGGCAGAACTCAACACCGCGCTTAGGGTGGTTTTTTCGATTAGGTGTCGAGGACAAGTGGGGACTGAACCCACAATCAGTCGGTTAATGCCTCAATTTCATATTAATATAATACAATTGATTTAATATATTTTATGTTTTTAAAATGGTATTTGGTTATATGGTTTATAACTGCGTTTATAACTTCGAACATAGCTGTTATATTCCACATATAAATTCTAAATATTTTTTATTTACGAATTGTCGAATAAACATGAAGCTACTAACCAAACTACCAGAACTGACGATTCGAAAATACTTGCCAAAAATTTGAATTTGCACTTCCGCCCAAGCCTTCGATTCGAGACATCGCTTTTTAAATGGTGAAATTAAACATCGCACTTTGCTTTACGAAAGCGAAAAAATGAAAATATGTCAATTCTCTGAATGGTGATAGAATCCACAATCATTATTAAGACAGTCTCATGTTTAACTTTAGGTGAGAAAATTCGGCGGTTATTCAACAACAACGTTAAAGTGACTTTCCTATTTATTTATATGCGATAAACGCAGCTAGAAAACAAAAAGTGATTTAGTTTCACATTTTAAAACGCAATCATTATTCACTTTTTTCTACTAACCTACAATAATTATGCAATAATACAATAAAAAACAGGACACAGAGCTTTAAAATAAAAAGGAAGTTAAAAGTAAAATAAAATTAAAAGCATTTGCGAAAGATCCTCCATTCCATAGTTCAGTACAGCACGGTCGACGAGTTGTGGCCGCCATGAAGTTAGGTTTTTCGAAGTTTTGCACATTTGCCCTCGAGAACAAGGAAGGAAGGAAGTCATCAAAAGTAAGAAATATCCTAAGATCAAATCTGCGCAGCTGTCATGCTAACATCTAACAGTACAGCTAACATCACGGCGGCCACGACTCGTCGGTCGTACTGTAGATACATAACCGCTATGTAGATTGTAAGGATTATAGTATACTTATAAGTCCATTAAGCCAGCAAGATTGCGTTGAGATTTGTAGAAGTTTTGACATAGATTTTTTAGTTATAATTTAAATGTATTATTATTTATATTTTTATTATGATAGATCATTGTAGGGCAGTGAACTGTGTTTGACTGTAAGCGCAATGGTTGTAAGTTCGATTAATATACGCATAACTGATTATATTTATGTTATTTTAATTTCTTCGCTCAGTAAGACATAACGTGGCGTTAAGATTCGCTTATCAATAAGCAAATTTTTAAATATTGTATCAGTATACTCTGTTTATACTGCTATGAGAGTAAATACATAAATCAGCTTCATGCTGTATCCCGCACATAGTAGGGTAGGTAGAGGGAACCTAGTGTTAAGACACCCCATTCTTCACTTTCCGCCGAATTCTATAGGCATTGCGTGATGAGTGACGGAATTCATCGCCGCTCTTTGCCACGACACCAGATCGAAAAAATGAAACTACATGTAAAATTAAAATAAATATTTCGCTTCTTCAAGTGAGGATTGAACCCACAACCAGTCGCCCTTAGTAACGCACTTGTGCCCCTAACCCACGATAAATGAAGCTGCTATTTTCGAGAAAATAAAGCCTTCTGTATTGTCAGTGATAACTTTATTATATTGACAATCTTTTCTTGGTCAAGTTTCTTATAGCTCTCTGGAACTTGCACATCATAATATATTATGTAATACAATAAGATAGCCACAAAAGTACTTGAAATTTATAATGAATAGAAAAGTTTTTTAAAGTATTTATTCATTTTCATCCATCTTTTGTTGTATTTGCCTATAGATTTGTTTTGAGGTACAAAAATATTTGTTTATTTTCAAATTTGACAGTGTGATTTACTTTATATTGCTGAAAAATTACGTAAAAAGATAGATAAAACTCTTTACCCAGATTAACCGTGTGTATTTATTACCCCGCACGGCTTCGGACGCTGAAACTATATGAATATTTACACTGCAATATTATTAAGTATATTTTGGAACAATTGAAAAATTATTTCAGTATGGTTGTCTATACTGGTATGCACTTAATAAATCTTAGTTTTTTGGAATTCATTTAATTTTGTTTATAATTTGTCATTTATAACAAAAAAAAACATAGTAAATTCATATCTAACTATGACTATATTGGCAGCAGGTACTCGCGCACTCTAAATGTGGTTTTACGTGTACTCTCGATCTCTTGTGAATTCCTTGATAAAAAGTAATAATAATAATAATAAACTCTTTATTTTACACCCAAAACAGAAATAAGAGAATACAAATATAAAAACACGTACAAGAGGCGACCTTATCGCTGAAATAGCGATTTCTTCCAGGCAACCTTAAGACGTTGAAAATCGCAAAATAAATAAATAAATAGTGAGTAGGGTGTGAAGAATACTAAATATATAAATAGAACATAAACATATATATACAAATATATAAATACATACATACATGCTTACATACATACATACGTAATATACACTTTATAAATTAGGTAAATATATCCATACATACTAACAGTACAGGAATATAGAAAAATATACACTATTTAAAAATTATATTACATAGGCACGGCTAAAAAGATTTAAAGTGAAAGAACGTTTTTGAATTCCTAATATTCAAGGGTAGGGCGTTCCATAACCGACACGCAGTAATTGTAAATGAGTCACTATAAAATGACGAGGAATGTTGTGGAATTTTTAGTACCACACTGTTATCGGATCACAGACGTCGAGGATGTGAGCCGCCCAAAAATTCATAACGTTTCTTTAGGAACGGGGGAGAGGTTGGATTGAACAGAATACAGGAAAGAAGATGAAGTATGTGAGTATTCCTACGTAGCCGGATAGGGAGCCACTGGAGCTTTTTTCGGAAATCGGAAATGTGATTATCACATTTTGAAGACGCTCAAGCTTATTTATTGCTCCTCTCTTAGATCAAGATAGCAAAGATCAGCGTAATCGAGAATCTGTAAAAGGAGAGTGCTTGCTAACGCAATCTTAGTAGGTATAGGGAGAAAATTGCGTAACCGTTTCAGAGATTCCAGAGAAGCAAACATCTTCCTGCTCACATCACATAGCTGAGTCCCAAGACATGTTTTGATCCAAGATGATGCCCAGATCTTTTACAGATTTACTGTAAGGTATATATCAAGAAATACAGGTGTTAAAGTGAAGAAGTCTATTTTGGATATAAGTTTTGCACTGTCAATAATAAGCTGCATTTTAATAGGATGCAGTCGCAAGCCCAATGACTTACTCCATATATATATATATGTTCTCCAAGCTTTCATTTATTGGTTTTATAGCAAAAGGTAACTCAGGTAGTTTGGCTTGATGGTAGATTTGAAGATCATCTGCATACAAATGGTAGAAAGAAGAAACGTGTTGAGAGATAGTATTAATAAATACGGAAAATAGCAAAGGAGATAACACGCCACTCTGTGGAATGCTAACAACTACAGGACACCAGTCAGAGTGTGAATCATGAATTTGTATACATTGCCGACGCCCAAACAGGTAACTACGAAACCAGTCAATTGCATAAGGAGTTATGTTAAGTGACCTTAGAGAAGCAAGCATGATATCGAAATCCACAGAACCAAAGGCATTATTGAAGTCAAGCAAGACGAGGAGTGTGATCTGCTGTGTGTCCATGCCTTTTTGTATATCATCGGTAACTTTTGCTAACGCAGTTGTCGTACTATAACCGGAACGGAAACCAGATTGCAAAGGATTCAAAAGATTATAGCAGTAGAGAAACTGTGTAAGTTGAGATTGAACGAGACGCTCAAGGGCTTTGTACAGAAAAGGAAGAATTGAGATTTGAGATTGAGATTGGATTTTTTTTTGGGTGTTGGAACAGGTTGAAGGAAATTGATTGGACGTAATGGAATAATTAAATATAGAAGTGATTATAGGGCAAATGATGTCGAGGATAGGAATGATCATTTACAAAGTACTTAAACGGCGCTCCACAATTCCCTCTATCTTTCGGTGTTAATCCCATAAAAATTTGATAAGCCTTTCTGGAGATCAGCCCGGATAAACACAAAGACAGATAGGCAAAAAGTTTAAAATTGTTTGTTTTTTTTTGATATCGTGTAAATGTATTCACTTGAAAAAATATGGTCATTTTAAAATTACAGAAAGACTCTTCAATTTTATTTTCATATATAGATTCTACATTTTTGGAAACTCGATCTAATCACTTTGCAGCAATCCATGGTCACGGGTAGACTGAGACACAACAATTACATTGTGTGTGTACAACCAAAACATAATCATTTATCAGAGAGAATCTAGTGTTAACACACTCCGTTCCCAAATTTCCGCCAAATTTTTTGAGGCATTGCGTGATGAGTGGCTGAACTCAACGCCGAGCTTTGGTCTTGGTGCTGGAGCACAGAAATGAAAAAAATAACAAATAATATTCTTCCTAAAGTAGGGATCGAACCCAGAACCGCAGTTTAGTCACACCCTTGTGCCCCTGCGCCAAGACGGCCTCTCGGTCTCGAATTTTTACTTGAGCATATATATAATTTCCATAATATCAAAACTTTTATCTTTTCCATAGTTCAAGAGAAATTTACTAATCTTCGTGTAAAACAAAAATTGTCATACACCCGTTGTTGATTTACAAACATATAGATTTCATCATACGCAATAGTAATAAATCGTTTTATTTGAACACAGCAACAAAGGGAAGATGAGCTCCAACAAGTCTGAGACACGAGTTTATGACTTGGAATTCAATATTGGAAATATCAGCTGTAGCGCATCGCGGCTTTAAATATAACTTTGTATTTTATTGTTCTTCCTATACACTTTGTATCACATGGATATTGAAAAATGGTGAAAATTTGTGGACATAGATTTATAGGATACTGGGTCTTACCTGTGGATTCGCCCTCAAAATCTGAATAAGTTAAATAAATATATAATATGACACATTCTAAATGCAGAATGTAGCTCTGGCTGGGCGATCTGGCGATACAGTGGATTATATTCTTCTTCCTCGATGAGAGGACTGTCTCATATATAAGTTATAGATATTATAAGAAGTCTAAGTTTACTAATCAGTGCAAAAAGGAGAAAACTTGAATTATCTCGCGGCTCTGATAAATGATTATGTTTTGGCTTCACGCTATATCTCACATATAACAGGGTAGGAGGGGGAAGGAGTGTTAAGACACTCTATTCCAACCCAACACGGATACTTCGACCTTATTTGGTGAAATTTCGTTACATCGCGAGATGAGTAGTGGGACTCAATACCGCGTTTTATCTTGACATCATACATCATCATCATCATATCACATAAAGTCAATACATTTCACTTTAAGTTATCCCAACCTTAATATCGGTGAAGATATATATATCGATNATTTAGGTTGACATAGGCGTATGTGGGGAATTGAAGCTCAATACAAACTTGAGACTACTTACTATACATGACAAGCTAAGATGCATGTCCTTACGATATAGGCTTGAGAATGCTTGGTACTAATTACAAATTTTGATATAAGTACCAAAATACGTATGGTATTGCATGTATGTACAAACATATTACATACATATATATTATATAGAAATATGTGTAAAAGTGATGTTTATAATGTAGCGATTGTAAACATAATAATTGTAAACATATTATAAACCAAAAAGCATGAGAAGCTCTCGGAGGGCATGTATGAAGAGGTTGATGACAGTGGATGAGGCGTCAGAGATATGCAGAGATCGTAGCGTTTGGCGCTCCATTCTCTCTGACTACCCCGCTAGGGATACAGCGTGAAGCTAGTTTAATTTTTTAGTTTTAGGGATTTTTTAAAATTATTTTAGTATGGTTATCCATAGGATTATGCACTTAAATAAATATTTAAGCCTTTTAAGATGTTATTCGATTGTTCTTGCAACAATCGAATAACATCTTAAAAGGCTTAAACGGCTTACGACAATTATGTCGTATTAGAAAAATGTGTAGTTATTTCATTCCTATCTAAGTAAGCGGTAGGTACCAGGCGTATAGCAAACGCAGTTGTTTCTGCGTACATACCGATACCGAGGGTTTCTATGTTAAGTAGTAGCCTACATGTTTCTCCATAATCCTCTCAATCTTTCTGTGTTAGTTCCATATAAAAGGGTTCAGCTGTTTCGGAGATTAGCCAGAAAAAATGAACAGACAGATAGAAAGAGAATAAAATAGTTTTGTTTATTTTTTGGTATTACGTAAATGACTATATGCACTTAGAAACACACGGCTATTTTAAAATCACAGACAAATACTTTTATTTTATTCGTGCATAGTTTAAGGATTAATATATAAGTTAAATGAACGTCAACAATTTCAGTAGTTACAACTTCAAATATCTTCTATTCACACATATTACAAGCTTCAAAGGTATTATTCAAATACTAAAATTAGTTCTGTAACTTAAATATATAGCGGAAACAGGAATAGCCAAATAGTTTTATTAACAGCTATAATATACATTTAAATTGGTTTTGCATATTACAATGCGAACAGAATCTCTCGTTTAATACCTGATGTACTACATAATAGAACTTTCAATATGAATGTTCTATATGTTTTTAAGTGGTTTTTAATACCACAATTTGCAGAAATACTAAAATTATTATATTATATTTTTTTTGTTATTTTTTTTTAGCTTCAAGTTGTATCCCGCATAAAGCAGGGCAGACAAAAGGAATCTAGTGTTAAGACACTCCGTTATCCATATAGGTCCCAATTCAGACATTACGTGGCATAGCTGTGTAACTCATCGTCGCTCTGGCAAAAATAATTTTACCAGAGGGACGAAATGAAAATATTTCATTACCTCGGATCAGATGCTATGCTGCTGCGCCACGACGACCAGTCTACAGTTATTATACTATATGTTAAAAATCTAAATTAGTAGAAATATCAAAATTGGCTTATATTTAATCTTCTTTAGCTTTCCGCATATAACAATGTTGGCAGAGGGAACCAAATGTTAAAACATTATTATACGTTTTTTGCCGGATTTTTGAGATATTTACATGTTATGTAGTGATTTAATATGATTTTTCATATGATTACGCGATCGACGGACCAATGGTTGTCTATGGGTAGACGACCTTAGTACCTGTATTAGGGAGTTAAATACTCCTATGGCCCTCTAAAATAAATAATTGTCGCTCCGACGATCGCGTTACAGCCTGTACATATATATAATATTTTACATATAATTTAAACAGTTTTATTTTTACATTTTAACACTCAAATAAAATAAATCAGCTTCACGCTGTATCCCGCACACAGCAGGGTAGGCAGAAGGAACCTAGTGTTAAGACACTCCGTGCCCCACTTTCCGCCAAGTTCTGGAGGTATTGCGTGTTGAGTGGCGTAATACTGAAATATTTTACATAATTTTTTTTAAAATATAATAATATGTCATACACCGAATGAAAAACTTGAATATTGTGCATTCTACCCAGTACTTTTGTTTAAATTTTAATGTGTAATACAGTGGGCGAGAATGGTGACATTCATTTTACTTATATCGCATAAGAAATTAAAGTTTTCATTTTCCCAGCAAGATTGTAATATTCTCAATGGAATGGAAAATTTCTACTTAGTGTGGTGTTTTGGTGTATTTTTTGTGTGTGCATTACGTTTTTGTATATAGTTATAGGAAGTTTGTTTCTAAAGATAATTTAAAAGTAACGTTTGTACCAGTATTCTAGTAGCTAAAATGTTTGATTAAAAATATATTCTATTGTTGTGTGCTGATGTACGTTCTATTTACAAAAATAAAGTATTACTTAATTTTTATAAAACGAACCTATAATCCTATAATCATTCTGCATACAATTTTTTTTATTTGTTTAACAATAGTGAAGTGGTGTGATAGTATTTTTTTTATATATCAAATTATTCTTGGAATTCCTTAGTACGACCACGTATCCGAATTTCGTAAAAAACTCAAGTGGCTCCCAATCCAACTTAGCCGGAATACTCAAGTTCTTTGTCTTTTGTATAATATTCTCTTTTCTCTAAATATATGCTATATTTATTTATATGTCTATATATTTATATATATGTGTATGTAAAACAAGATATCAACTTTGTTCCCTTTTCAAACAATATATTCTCTCCTCTATCCAAAGGTTGCCTTAGAGAGATCGCTCTTTCAGCGATAAGGCCGCCTATTGTACTGTTCTAAATATTAATATATGTATTTATATATTATATGTTTTCTCTTTCTATTGTAGAATAAAAAGTATTTTGTTCTATTTATTTAGTATACTGTCATTTTGTCATTATTATATTTTAGGATTTATTTATATTTTAAAAAGCTGGTTTAGACTAGTTTTACTTGAGAACGTCGTATTAACCACATTGTTGCTTGCTTGCATACAATCACAATGATTGTGGATTTTGTTGTTGGAGTCTTCTGACTTAAGAATTTGAAGATTATGATGGATCAGTCCATCATAATCTTCAAATTCTCACTATTTAGTCCGTTAAGGTTCGTAGGCTCCCATATCCGGCATCATATAATAATATCCAACTATCGCTTCCTCGAACGTCCGTGGGCTCTCTCCACAGACGGATATAGCTAAGCCATTTTTTCTGACCACTTTCTTCCTAGGCCAGTACGGATCGTGGCCATACTGTCTCTGGTTAGTACATCATGAATTCCAAGATTGCCTGGATTTGTATCCCACACAGCCATGTTTCATCTTTTTCTATAATTATTTCAAAATTACCAAAATATGTTTAAGGTGCATTCCAGGTCGATTTAATAATATGAAAATCTATGAATTGTTAACAAACTAAGAATTTTAGCTTAATAAATTGCATTTGTTCTATTGGTTTAAGATCGTAGTAGATCGTAGCTGATCGTAGTAATTTAATTACGGTTCCATTTCATTTTCACTATGAATCTACTTATTTATTTAAATCAGTGTCAAAATTTTATTCAAGTATAATCATATTTAATTATGTGATTAAAACGGCCGAGGCTCAGGTGCAGCGTGTGACTGTAAATGCGACAGGTTGTGGGTACGATTCCTATTCGAGATAGTATAATATTTTATATTTTTTACACATAATGCCTCCAGATTTCGCCGGAACGTTGGGAACGCAAGTGTCTTAACGGGAACGGAGTGTCTAACACTAGTTTGCCAGGCTCCCTCTGTCTATCCTGCTATGTGCGGGTTACAGCGTGAAGCTAAAAAAGGAAAGCTTGTTTTACATATCTATAATATTACGTCGTTGAGTTTTAGATTGAATGTTGTAACATAAAAACCAAATTGGAAGGTGTATCATACACCTCTATTATTTTAGATCAAAAGTTAGTATAAGTATAGGCATATACTTTAAAAATCGCTTCATAAATGATAAAATATTTCACTTTTTATGCTTGAAAAGTCGATCTGTATAAGTACTCTTGTGTGTTACTAAATTGAACATGGCTTGAATTTGGAATAGCACATTGGAGAATATTATTCCAATATTTATTATGAGGCCGTAGTGGCGCAGAGACACAAACGTGCGGCTGTAGCCGCGGCGATTGTGGGTTTGATTCTCACTTAATGGAATAAAATATTCTTTTTTTCCTTTTCTTCGCACTGGTAACTATGCAAAGCACGGTGCTGAGTTCCGCCTCTTAACACGTAATGCCTCAAGAATTCGGCGGAAACTGGGAAACACAAGTGTCTTAATGGGGAACGGAATGCTTTAATACTAGGTTCTCATGTTTCCTATGCCTGTCCTGTGGGCCACAGTGTGAGGCTAAAAAGAAATAAGCATTTATGACAAAGTGAAGTAGAATTTACTAAAAGGCGATTACTGTTGCAAAGATCGCAGGATTCATGAAATCAGAAATTGCAATGAATCATTGACATATCACATATTATCTATATTTTAAAGCTTTATCCTACATCCTGCAGAGAGTGAGAGAGAGAGTTTTCTACTTTCCTCCCCATTTTGGAGATATTGTGAGTTGTGTGACAGAACTCAATGAAGCACTTTATTTGCTTATTAGAACGGAGAAGAGAATCAAATCGTGAGAAAGAGAATCAAATTTATAATAGTCACGTTTACAGTCGTATATAGTACCAATCCGCCACGATGGTCTCAATAGCTAAAAAAAATAATTAAATTAAATCAGCTTCACGCTGTATCTTGCACACAGCAGAGTAGGCAGAGGGAACCTAGTGTTAAGACACACCGTTCCTCACTTTCCGCCAAGTTCTGGGGGCATTGCTTGTTGAGTAGCGGAACTCAGCGTCGCGCTTTGCCTCGACGACCAGAGCGAAGAAATGAAAATATAAATGTAAATAAATATTTCACTTCCTCGAGTGGGGATCGAACCAACAACCAGTCGATTTTACAGTCACATTTTGTGCCTCTGCGCCATGACTGCCCTCGATACTCGATACTCAACTGGTCTCAATAGTTTTAAATTGCTTTTATTACTTTAATATTGTTGTAGGTATAATTAATATCGTCCATTTTTCTTCAAACTTAACTAAATTAAGCTTATATAGTAAAGAATTACTAGTATAAATAAGGTCAGTTCGTATTAAAAGGAAAATATAGACAATCCATACACAAACATGTGGTCCACTCTCGTAATGCGCTGTGATATATCATTTTAACGACTATAACTTGTCCATATTAGCGTATCTGTGGAATAAACAAACATTGTTGGATACAATGTTTGCGTTTTTAACTTTTTATACTATTAATAGTTTTAATAAGAAAAATAATGTATAATTATTAAGCTTTATTAATAGATATTTATACAAAATATACGTATATAACAATATTTGCCGCTGTATTGTAGTGGGTCAGTGCCTGGCTGTACATGCAGTGGTCATAGATTCAATCCAACTGGAGGTCATTTCACACGTAACTAAAAAAACCAGAAATCTCCATATTACGTATAATCGTCCAATGCTAGACTATCCTCATATAATGGATATAAGCTTAAATTAAAAAAAATATAAAGAAAATTACATACCAAGATTTCAACCCGCGACTTTTAGAAACCGTCCAAATGTTCTGCCTACTAAGCCATACGCTCCCGTCAAACTACACCAATATTCTTATATGTTTGTTACGATTTACTTATGTTGTAAGCATCTCTGTAAGATTAATATAAATATATTTTAAACGTTTATAAACTCATCTTTCATATATTCTTTTTATCCATAGAGTCACTTATTCATACAAGCAGTGACTATTGTAAGCAGCCTAACATAAACTCGCACCATTGCTACTACAGCTACCAGCGAGAGTATAGGTGTTGGTAGTCTGTCCATCGAGTGTGGCCTAGAACCTGTGAAATACTTAGTAAAAGACAGTTTTGGCAAGAGAGGGTACTATTTATTAAATATTTTTCATTTTGATAGTTTTATTAAGAAAAAAAAGAATACATAGAAAAATCCCCTTGAAATTCTGTAATGGATTTTGAGCCAACTACTATTATGCTTAGACAGCATCACATGAATTGTACCACAATGGTGTCGAGTAATAATAATTTTACTTATTGAACTCTAATTTATGAATTATGAAACACACATTTATAAAGTATCGTAGGAGGCAATTGAGATCACGGTATGAATATACAACGATTTGCTACGAACTTAGCATAATGATACAAGTGCAGCAATATGGGGTAGGTAATTGAACGGTGAAAATGGATTTTGTATGAACAACCGTAAATATGAGGCCAGTCGTAGCGCAGCGACACGAGGNGTCGAGGTTAAGCGCGACGTTGAGTTCTGCCCCTCAACACGCAATGCCTCCAGAATTCGGCAGAAAGTGAGGAACGGAGTGTCTTAACACTAGGTTCCCTCTGCCTACCCTGCTGTGTGCGGGATACAGCGTGAAGCTGATTTTCATTTCATTTCATTTTGCAAGTAGTCCGTGGTCACGAGTAGACTGAGGTGAGGTAGCATCTGTCTGTCAGTTGACATCATTATTATATAAACGACCGCTAACAATTTCAAGCTCAAGTGAAGACGTAAAACTGGAAACAATTTCTACGTACTGTTTATATATCCTAAGTAGACATGTGCAAAGTTAAAGTTGAAGTGGTGAGCGAAACAAACGCAGAGCCATCTATTTGTAAATAAAATTCTTGATTGAGCATATACATGCCCATATGTAAGGCGTGTTCTAAAAAAATCAAGATAGATATGTTTTATCAGCTTCACGCTGTATCCCGCACACAGCAGGGTAGGCAGAACCTAATGTTAAGACACTCCGTTTCCCACTTTCTGCCGAATTCAGGAGGGATTGGGTGTTGAGTGGCAGAACTCAACGCGGCGCTTTGCCTCGACACCAGAGCGAAGGAAATGGAAATATAAATTTAAGTAAATATTTCACCTTCCCGAGTGGGGACCAAATCCACAAGCAGTCAGTTTTACAGTCATACGTTGTGCCCCTGCACCACGACTGTCCTCAAGATATTTTAAAAATTATATTGTTATCATCTAGCTTCCTGACGCAATGTTTAATTGGTATATTGATAATTAACGATCGGATATCAAAACTGAGCGTGGTTAGCTAATTTAAGGTCTTTCCGCTGATAAAGTAGTAAGAATCCCTGACATAAGTTGTTATGTTGCCTAGGATTAATAAGAGATTTCGTGATTACTAATGTAAAATTGATTATATATTTTTTTGCGTAGTAAATTTTACACAATGATTTTAACATAAAATGTTTTCACCAGGTGTTTACTATTAAATAGTGGGTTATCTCTGTATACAATACGGCGTGAAAAAAAATATCTCTCCTTCATCTGGACATAGGCGCTCCCCAATGTACTCCAATACGATCGGTCCTACGCTTTCCGCAATCAGCGACCAGATCGCCGGTACACCTAAACTCTATTCAGTAACCGTCACTCGGTTCGTATATACAATTATATTACATTTAATATAAAATGAATATCACCTATCACATTCGCTACAGTTGTGTGTTCGATCCCAGTCGGGAAAATGATTTATTTTCCTTTTTTCGTCCTAGTAGCAAGACAAAACACGGCGTTAAGTATCTTAAAACTAGTTGCCTTTTACCTACTCTGATTTATGTGGGATACAGCGTGACAAGAAATTAACATGTATCACAATCAACCAATTAACTTTACGTTGTATGTATATTACAAGGTAGGCAGAGGGAATCTAGTGTTAAGATACTCTCCGTTTCCCACTTTCCGCCGAATACAGGAGGCAATGCATATTAAGTAGCGAAACTCAACGCCTTCGGCCGCCTCGACACAAGAGCGAAGAAATGAAAATATAAATTTAAATAAATATTTCAATCCCTCGAGTGGGATTCGAAGCCACAACCAGATTACAATCGCACACTTGTGCCCCTGCGCCACGGCCAGCTCTCAAATGATCACAAATTCTACTAAACTATAGTAGCTCACCATTTTTAGAATAATTTTTCCATATATAATAGTTCAGTAGTTCAACTTCCATTCCATTCATATTATAGGAAGCCGTTTAAACGTGTAATGCCGAGTTGCTAACATAATCTGTACGTAGCGCTACGCGAGGAACTATGTAGGTCACGCGCTATATTCCAAAGAATATATCGAAATGAGTGGGATTTTTAAATATGTTTTTGTTGTAAATATGTGATAGTTGTTATTTATTTACCTTCGACTTTATATGCATGGTCAAATAGAAATAATGGAAAATTTATTGAGACATGATATGTTAAAAATACCTGAGGGGTAACTTTCCTCCCAACATGAAATGTCTCCAATTCAGGCGCAAAATGGAGAACGGTCTATCTTGACAAGTTGATACTTGATTGAGTTCTGCCACTTATCACGCAACGCCTCCAGAATTCGGCATGAAGTGGGGAACGGAGTGTCTTAACACTAGGTTCCCTCTGCCTACTCTGCTGTATGCGGGATACAGCGTGAAGTTGATTTTATAGACCAGAAAAATTTGGTATGTGATATGAATATTAAAAAAATCTTTAAATATAATTCCAATTTACAAACATCGTTCTCAATTAGATAAAAACTTATTTGCGTTAATTATGTTCGTTGTGTTTAAATAGAATCAAATATTAGTTTACTTTATTACTGAACCTTTATTAATATATTTCAGACCAGTAAGTAGTTCCTAAGATTAGCGACTTCAATTAAACGAACTCATCAGCTTTATAATATTAGTATAGAAGTATTTTATTCTCCACTTTCTATCAAATTCTGAAGGCAATGCATATTGACTGACAGAACTCAACGCCTCGTTATCATAACGAAGAAATAAAATATTATAATATAATACTATATTTCTTCTAGTGGAAATCGAACCCACAAAAGCTTAGAGCTGCCTGGCCTCATTAATTACACTATTACTATTTAAACCATACAACTTTAATTTCCTTAGCAATTATTATTATTGTGATGAGAAGCATCACTCACGTTCATACATTTACATACACGTTGATTTGAGACAGCAAAATTTATCCTAATCCCAGTAACAAATAACCCTCTGACGTTGTATCAGAACGGTTGGATGAATATTCAGCTGGAATTACGAGTACAAGCTGTTTACTGTGGACATGTTTAGATGTATACATGTTTATATTTGGTATTTATATAAATATATATTGTATATATTGAGGCCAGTCGTGGCGCAGCGGTACAAAATGTGACTGCAAAACCGACTGGTTGTGGCTTCGATCCGCACTCGAGGAGATGAAATATTTACTTAAATTTATATTTCCATTTCTTTGCTCCCGTGTCGAGACAAAGCGCGGCGTTGAGTTCTGCCACTCAACATGGAATGCCTCCAGAATCCGGCAGAAAGTGGGGAATGGAGTGTCTTAACACTAGGGTCGTTTCGCCTATCCTGCTGTGTGCGGGATACAGCGTGAATTTTTGTTTTATGGAGCGGTTGTTGCTTAGTGGGATAGTGTAAGAATGTGTACCTGTATAGTTTTGGGTTCGATTGTCATCTGGGACAGTGATGATTTTTGGAAATTGTAGAGCCGTATATATGAGTATTGGCTTTATTATGGGTCTTGACAGACAGACAGATGGTCAACAAAGTGATCTTATCAGGATTTCTTTTTTTTCTTAAAAGATACGGAATTCGGAAAGATACGGAATCCCTATAAATAGATAAAAACAGTTGTATGTTTATACCAAGAAAAAAATTATACTAAAAATCGTTAAAGTGCAAAATTTTAATCCACTCAGTTTATTAGTAACGCAGAAATACAAAAACATTGCACATTTACACCGTACAGCCACGGCCATATACGCAGGAAATATGATGACAATATCTTTAATGACGGCAAAATAGGTCGGTGTGAGCGCTGAAAATTTGAATAGAAGACTATTGTAAAATTTTATCACTCACTCAGTCGGAACGAATGGCCAGTTTTACCGCGCTGCGTTTTCCAACGGTGATTAATTGTCGTTTTTAGGGTTCCGTATCGTTAAGGAAAAAACGGAACTCCTATGGGAATTTTTGGTCCATCTTTCTGTATGTCTGTCTGTCTGTCTGTCAACACCATTTATTTTGAGATTGCGTGGAGGTATGCAGCTGAAATTAATATTAGATATCCAGGTTTCCGGTTCGTTAGAATAAATAAAATAAGCTTCTAAGTCAACGCAATCAAAGGTGCGAGCGTTTATGCATCGGATTTTCGATTGCTGAACATTTGTGGCGTCATCAAACCTATGGGGTTTTACCTATAATTATGAAATTTGGTAAGAATTAAGAACAAATTAAGGAAAAAAATTTAAAAAATGGAAAATTTTATAAAAAAATAAAATAAAAATAATAATTGTTGTTGGTTTCATACAAAATTAGCACATACGTAGACCCGCAAACTTAAGTTAACTTTTATAAATTGTAATCTCGTTGACCTACAATAATGAAGTTGGTACGGTATCCTCGGTGTATAAAGGTCGACTCGCACTTTACTGGTTTCTCCTCATACAGCTTAGTACAATGAGAGTTGCAAGCTTGTTATTTCAAAAACAGGCATTCAGATAGTACATGGAAACTGGACAATGATAGTATTTTACTATGGGTTTTCTTTTTCAATCAATTAGTTAAATTGATTGGATCAAAGTTTACTTCTTGGATCGATGTCTTTGTGATTTAAAACGTCTTTGATTGTGGTTTTGTAGTATTTAGTTAAGGTATGTGTTTATGGTGTACGTTAATTTATGATATATTTTTAGCTTTAAGCTGTATCCTGCATATAGCAGAGTGGGCAGAGGGAACTTGGAAACCTAGAGTTGAGATTCGATTTCCATTAATACACTTCCGTTCCCCACTTTCTGCTGAATTCTGAAGACGTTGCATGTCGAGTGGTGGAAGTTCAACAGAGTGAACTCGAGAAAATGCAATATATAATATTTTTGTTTGCGTTTGTCTACGCACAAAAATTAACTCACGCTCGAATACATGAACTCACCGTCGCGGTTACAGTCGCACCCTTGAGCCCCTGCGCCACGGATGACATGCAATTAATGATATATTTTTATTATTTATTTTTATTTGGTTATAATACCACTACAAGACAATAAAAATGAATTAATGTCATATATTAAAATAGACAGAGGGAACCTAGTTAAGACAGTCCGTTCCCCATTCTCCGAGACATTGCGTGCTGAGAGCTGGGGTTACATTTTGCCTTGTCACTCTGAAATAAAAATAATTTATTCTTCTGAATTAGCATTGAACCCAAAACCATCGTTTTACAGTCATATGCTATGCAGCTACTCTACGTCTACCTCGACGACGTCTCGATTCGATTTTATGCACCAAGTAAATAATAATGCAATATTAATTCAGCGCAGTTGAATAGAAATAGATATTGGAATAGTTCACAAGCAAATGGAGCAAGGTATATCGACACTGTTCGAATCAGAGACCACGTGAACACACTAACTAAAGTTACAGACCGAGTTTATAACTTGGGCGTAGCAGTTCGTATATTAACGTCCGATACTGTGCTAAAGAGGTGTTTAGGAAACACTTTAGTATATTAAACTGTAGTAATTTAAAAAGAAATGAATATTTATATGACAAATATTGTTGCTTTTAGACGCTTTCACCGACATGGTTCTGCAGGGCATGGAACTTTACATTCGTAGCTCTGTAATATCAATCGGTGGCAAATCGCAAGCGGTCACTGGTCACTATAGATCAGAAGGTGAAAGGCTCAAAAAGAAGTACAGCCGAGCCTCTAGATATGTTAAGTGACAAATTGCCAGAGCAAGGTCCGAGCACATCGCTAAACTCATTAAGAATCTTAAGAGCTTCCGCCATTACCCATGGAGAATGACACCCTGATCCATACGAAAATGAAAAACCTTATCTTCTGCAATTCTGGAAAAAAAACCTGCTTCTAAAAAAATGCAGAATAGGACAGAAATCGGGTACGGCAGCGGTGAGAAAGGATTTTTTTTTAAATTTCACATTTATTATTTTAGTATTGGACAATTAATTCGTAGATTAAATTACTTTAAATTAGGTTAAGATATACTACTGTTATTCTAAGATCGAATACAGTAGTTTATATATAGATATTTTAGTTTTTGGTTTAGTTTGTATTTTCTGTAAAATTTTATGCATATAAGTTTATATAAACATTCTTTAATATCAAATCTCAAACTCCACCATTCGTAACTTACTAATAATTATATTTGTCAATATAATCGTATTAACATCCTGATTGTAGTATAAAATTCAGTGTAACGTCGAATCGGACGGATCTGGTTCAAAAATTTAAATAGTTTTTATATGTTTAAACATTTTTAAGGTGTTATTCCACATTTAGAAAAGAAAAATACTTATTTAGAAAACGTTCATCAACATATGGCTTAGTGGCCAGAGTGTCTGGTCGGTTCCAGGAGGCGCGGGTTCGAGTCCCGCTACCTTTAAATCTTTATACGTTTTCTAAATAACTAATTTTTATATCTTCAAAAGTCAACGCAATCAAAAGATACGTGCATTTACACATCGATTTTCTGCATTTTGTATGAAATTCGGCCCGTAATTAAAACTTATAGGGTAGTTCCCGTGAACCTACAATTGTGAAATTTGGCATGAATTGAGATAATAGTACAAATAAATTTAAAAATCCGAAAAGTAAAAATTTATAGGTATTTCATAGAAAATAATAATTAGAAACTTATGTTTGTAGTTCATTTCATATAAAATGAGTGCATATGCTCGAAAAATTAAGTTTGTAAATTTTTATAAGTTGTACTTCCCGTTGAGCTAAAATTTTGAAATTGGTACAGAAGCCACTCTGAGTAATGACTTAATCTATAATCATTTGATGTACAGTTAGACACTTTCCATCTGCACTATGACGATGTCATATTTTTTTAGTACATATAGCAGGGAAAACTTAAGGAAATCACAGATATTAAGTTAAGACACTCGCAACACATTTTTCGTCCAATTTCCGAGAGGCGTTATCAATGACTAGTAGCTGACCGTGGAACCAAACGTCACAATTCGTCTTGTTGCCCGGGGGTCCTCATGCTTTTTACGTGACCTTCCTCCAGTATCTTTGATACTGTGTTTTCGAAGGTCAACCGAGGTCTCCCCCTACCTCTCTTACCGCTCACTTTTCCATCATAAATCTTTTTTGCCATTCTTTCATCACTCATTCGTTCGACGTGCCCAAACCAGCTGAGCACGTTCTTCTTCATTCTCACTGTGACATTCTCGCTAGTACCTGCCATTCTGTGTACCTCTTCATTGCGGATTCTATTAGCTAATCTGACTCTGCACATCCTACGAAGAGATAGCAAAATCAAATGATTTCAACAATTGTTTCTGTCTCTACATAAAAACGTACAATTAATCTTATTTTGTTTGAGGGTGTAAAAATCCAGTGTTACATCCCAGTTAATCCAAAGAATTAGGCGTGTAATGCTAACCGGGCGTAAATCCTGAGCGATGAACAAGCAATCTTCATTTATTCTTGTACTACATTGAAATAGAATTGTTTTTTTTCTCTTAAGATATTGTTTGTTCGGGAAATGTTATAAATTATTTTGCTATTTTTATGTAGACGCCTTGGAAGAAAGTTGTGAATATGAATATGCTAGCGATCCCAACGCGACTTAGTTTTTGTATATAAATGTCTTGCTTTTTTGTATATAAATGTATCATTATAAGGGGAAACAGAGTGTCTTAAACACTAAGTGCCCTTTGTCTATTCTTTTATAAACGTGATACAGCGTGAAATTAAAATAAACTTCGTAAAAAGGGGAAACAGAGTGCCCTAAACACTAGGTTCCCGTTATCCATTCTGCTATAATGAATGAAATTAAACGAAACTTTTATATGATGCAACATTTGGGATTAAAAACCACAGTTATTGATCACTAAAATACATTTAACTAATTACATAAACATATTCCCACGACACCATATGTGTTAGAATATTATTATAGAATAGACGAAAACCCCCATAATATATGTACGACGTACGTATTACATAAATTCCTAACATATACAATGTCAACCTTGTAAGTATATGAATAATGAATATAATATGAATTAATTTATAGAAATGGAATACCGCAATAGCTGCTTCGGCTTCTATATAAATCGTTCAATCCCTTGAGAAACATTAGAAATATTAATAATGTTTATAAAAAAATACAGTCTTATTTCCGTAGTATTACTTGGAAACATTTCAAGGCGCAAGTTTATATTTTGTATGGATTATGGTATAATGGCTATTTATTTTGGGAAAGTACTTAGTGTTAATCAAATAAATCAGCTGCACGCTGTATACCACACACAGCAGGATAGGGAGAGGGGACGTAGTATTAAGACACTCCGTTCCTGGACGTCCACGTTCGTCCGTGGCAGAACTCAACGCCACGCTTTGCCTCGGCACGAGACAAGAAATGGAAATACAAATTTTAAGTAAGTATTTCATCCTCGAGTGGGGATCGAACCCACAAGCAATCGCGTTTAAAGTCACACTTTGTGCTACTGCGCCATGACTAGACTAATTTAGTGTAAAATTACTTTATTTTTACTTTTTTATAACAAGAAAATGTCTTATTCGGGAAGCCAGTGTATATATCTGTAATATTATTTGTTTAGCAAATAATATTACAGATATATACACTGTAATACTATATAAAACCATTGTGAAAGATTGCGGCGTTAAGTTTCGCTACTCAACACGTAAACAAAGTGTCTTAACACTAGGTTTGCTCTGTCCATCCTACTACATCCTGGATAGTGTGAAGATATAAATTTATGACCTGCAAACATATGTGCATTTTGTAAGTGTATGTAAGAGTATGCTTAGTTAACCATTAACTGAAATTAATACAATTATATCTAGGTGATCAACTACAATTAAAATCAGTAAACAGTCCAAGTCCACTCTATTAAACTGATTTTGATTAACGACTGGTTGTGGGTTCGATCCCCACGCGAGGAGATGAAATATTTACTTAAATTTATGTTTCCATTTCTTCGCTCTGGTGTCGAGGCCAAGCGTGGCGATGAGTTCTGCCACTCAACACGCAATGCCTCCAGAATTCGGCAGAAAGTGGGGAACGGAGTGTCTTAACACTAGGTTCCCTCTGCCTACCCTGCTGTGTCCGGGATACAGCGTGAAGCTGATTTTTTTATTAAAATCAGTTTAATAGTGTATTAGATATTGACTATCCCATGTATCTTTAGATAACTGACATCATGAACGGACTCGGTTAAATGATATCAAATCATGATATCAATAATGATATAATTCTCTCAGCTTCAGCCTGTCGTCCACGCATAGTAAGTTATGCTGAGAGAATATTATATGAAGACACTCCTTTCCCCACTTTCCGTCGAATTTTCAAGGCATTGAGTGACGAGTGGCAACGCTCAACAACGCCCTGCTTTGTTACCAGGGCGAAGAAATTAAAATAGCGTCACATGCTCGTGCCACTACGTCACACCACAACAGCCTATATATCATAGGTGTTTTATATTTTTTCTTGCATAAAAAATCCTCATTTATCAATCTTGTACAATACATATTCAAAATGGCATGTCAGTAATCTGGCTGAGCTCAGCTAGTTTATTTAGCTGGTACAAAGCAATAAGCGTCGGTACTAAGCAACGCAAATCCTCGTTCTACAATTCCGATTTGTTGTATAAATAGTTGAATATTGAAGCATAAACTATGGGGCTGGAATAAATTTGGGTTATATTTTGTTTAACAAATGTCTTTGGTGAAAAAAAAATACCGTATTACATATACTGTTAGGTTTTAAACAGGACGAATTTGAAGTGTAAAATTTAAAATTTATTGCGTAAAAATAAGGTTGGTTATGGTGGATGTTTGTGGTGGTTGGAAATGGAAATCGAACCGAAAATCATCGCATTTTCAGTCATTATGAAAAGAGACAAATCTTAACTCTATTAATATAATAATATAACTTAATAATAAATGATTAAAAATAAATTATCGAAATTATAATTAAATCATAGAAAATTTTAGAAAACAACAAAAAACACGTAAATTTTCTAAATTTCATATAATATATAAAACTAGGCAATTATGTGTATCGGCGCGTGAAACGAGAGAAACTATCATAGTTATTATAGAAGGCCGATGTCGCGCCGGTGTGATGAAAATGAAATTTATTTTTCTGACGTTATTTATGTACATATATATGATTTTTTTTGGGTCACTAACATTTGATATTAGCGAAAAAAGATTGTCCTTGGTTATAAAGCTGACAGGTTGTTTACGGGTAAACACAAAAATAAACAAAAAATACAGTATATTATATATTTCATAATGTTTTTTAATAATTGGTCATACTTTTGTGTTGGACATCACCTTCATAGTGACTTTATATGGTTTTTTTATATTAAAAGGGAACATCTTAAGGAAATAATATGCAAATGAGATTAAATTTAAAATAAATTCTTGAAAAAATATCATATATAAAATATACATATATTTAATTATTTAAAAGTGTTTTGATAAAAACACTGTTCATACATACAATAGGATAACAAAGGGAATCTAGTGTTAATACACTCCATTTTACACGTAACGTGTTGACTGGAGGAAATCAACACAGGGCTTTGTCTTGTTACCAGAGCGAGAGAATGAAAATTATTTATTTCCCCAAGTGAGAATCGAACCCACAATTGTCTCGTACAGTCAGATGTTGTGCCGCTGACAACATGAGCATGACAGATAGTTTCATATGAATACCAATAAAACAGATTATAAATGAGATTTAGTTAATAATCCATTTTAATTAAAACCCTACCAAATAGAAATGTAACATGAATCTGGAATGACGCAATAAAGATTAGAGCGACCGCAATCGGCTGGCTAATTGCATCGACAACTAGCCGTTGCTTTCAATGGCAAGGATTAAAAGGGTTCGCCTATAGTTTCCAATAACTGAGTATTTGAAATCAAGTTTCATACATAAACGCAGTACACAGTTATACATATTTCAGAACAAAAAATATCATTACGCAAAATTTGTAATTTTTTATCACGTTCACGCTATATCCTACACACAGTAGGGTAGGCAGAGGGAACCTAGTGTTAAACCACTGCTTACCCCATTTTTGGCCCACAGTCGAGGGATGATTGTCTCGAATTCCGCCGGAAAGCGAAAAACGGACGACAGCGCGTTCCCCACTTTCCGCCAATTTTTTGAGCCATTGCATGTTGAGTCGCAGAACTCAACATCGGGCTTTTGACTTGGTACTAGAATGAAAAAATGAAAATATTAATAAATAATAATTAATTAATTACGAGTTGCGAGTGGAAATCGAATCCACTACCGTCGCGTTACAGTCACACACTTGTGTTCCTGCGTCACGACGGCCTCAAAAATAATGTTAACATTTAATTGATAGTACACAGAAAATTTGCTTCACGCTGTATCCAGCATGTAGTAGAGTAAGCCTAATAAGTGCGCTGAAAAATTGGTCAGTGCATGGGAAATGGAGTGTCTGAACACTAGGCTCCCACTGCTTGCCTGCATAAAAAGCCTCTGCCTCATTTACTACTGAGTGATTCACTGGCAAACATCACAAAGCGGAAACACACTGTATAATGCTAAAACTTGGCATGAAGAGTCCTGTGGGGAGTATAGAGGAACACTAAGAGAGGGTTTCCGAAAATACTAGAACAAGAACGAGATTTTACATTTTATAGTCCACTTAAAAAATTGCGGGCTAATGCTCTTATTAAATAGTACGAATAAGTAATTAATATGTCATGTCTCAACATTAATATACTTCCTACCTAATAATGAGATACAATCACGTTTCTATTAGCACAGTTTTCCTTATTGCTATTGCTTTATACAATATACGTACAATTTTTTTCTATAAGGTTTTTATAAGTAAATATTCATTTTATTTACCATATGTTTTGATTTTTTTTGTAAATGAACCAAGTCATTTTAATAAAAATTAATTGGTTCATTTCCGTTTTTCGCTTTCCGCCGGAATTTGAACCAGTCATTCCCTCGACTTTGGGCCGAATCGCATCGGAGTATCGCATTAATAAGGCGGTGGGTGTAAAGTACGTAGAGAGTATGGGGTAACATATATTATATGTTAAAGTTTTTTATTCTTTAATTAAATTTAAGATTTTTTTTATTATATATGTTTAATGTAACCATTACTTTTAATACATCATTTTTATTAAAAAAAAATGTTTTACACATCCTTAACACCTTGACCACCGTTTCTCTCTAAATAATGGAGAATTGTGCAATTAAATAGACTTATAACTATATAATTCATTACATATGGAAATTAATAAAAATCATTTTCAAACTTCAAGATATGTCCAGTTTTAGAAAGCTATATATCAGAAAGGCATGTTTAACTTATTAGAAATTCAAAATTACCACCATACAAACTTGAGTGGAACTCCTAATAATATACGCCGGCGATATCTTACTGAATTTGAGTATGTAATATAGAGTTATGAATGTATTAGAAGTGCAAACATTTTTCATTATTTATTTACGTGCCCATATATCAATATAAAAATAAATGTAAATTATTTTAAAAAACTTAAGGTTAAGTACGAGTCGCACACGCGCTCCGAAAAAGGACAACTTATAAAAATTGACAAACTTAAGTTTGCGGGCAGCAACTTTTGACATTGTGTGAAATATCCTACAAAAATTATATAAATATAAATTTGTGCTATTTTTTTCTGTTATACATGACTATGTCACAAAAAATATAGAGAATTTGAACAAGACTAAAATAATTTTCCAAAATTTTGAATACTTTCACTCAATGAAATCTACAGACTCTTTTTTTTGTTTTATATATAAACATCGTGAATAGTTGCGTACGAAATATTTACCTACCAACTTTCATCTGGTCTGTATCTGTGTTTGAATTGTGTAGTCCTAATAGATGTGCAGACAGATAAACACAACGAATCCATAAGAATTCCGTTTTTGTCATTCGGCCACAGGACCCAAATCCAACAAGTAAAACATTTAAAAACTTTTTTCATATTTTCATTTACCTTAAAAGATATATAATTAGATTTTCAATTTATAACAAGAAATATATATATTTTTTGTGTTATGAAGCTAAAAAAAAACCTCGACGGCTTTTTTAATATGTTTTATTGTTCTTTTGTTTATAGTCCGCATAATGAAAAGCTTAAACCATAAAGTACTTCCCGAAATTTTTGAACGAATAAATCTATTGATGAAATTTTAATTGGTTGTATTATAATTCAAATTGAATTAAAACCAATTAAAATTTAGAAAGTACCGTACGTTTTGGTATAGTGCGGTATATTTTATTTTAAAAAATCTGCGGGTTTAGCACGGTATCTTTAAGTTAAGTGGAACCTAGTAAATTGGATCTTAATATTGAGCTACCTTTGCCTATAACCAGTAAATGGACAAAACCCGAAAGTATCAGATTATATACGCGACGTTTGTGGGCTTTTCACCATCCTGGGAATATGTCTTATAGTTTCACTCTGTATCCCGCATAGAAGGACGGATAGAGAGAACTAGTGCCAATACTTCTTGTCCCAAAAGTTTTGAGACATTGCCTATTAAAAAGAAAAACTCAACACTGCTCTTTGTCTTGTTACCAGAACGAGGAAATTAAACGAATTAATTCCCCTAAGTAGATATCAAAGCCCCTAGATGCATTGCTTTGCGGTCACATTTAGACAGCATCGTGTGCCGCTGCGCCACGATAGTCATTTTTTTTATACTTTATGTATAAAAAATTATTCAATTTCTTAGTCCTATCAAATAAAGCGCAATATCGGAATGTGCTACCTTATACAAAATGTCTGTAAAATGAACGGAAAGTGAATTACGGGGTGCCTTTCGCTCTTAGAATGCTATTTCTAACAAACCGGTTCTTAGCTCTATGGGCGAAGTAAGCTGATCGGAAAGCGAGTACTTCCTTCGCTAAATATGTCAAAACTTACCCGATCTCATTCACACACCCCCGATTTATGGTATTTTACATCGCGCGAAAACTTCTTCTCTAGTTTCCAAACGCATACATTTCATGTTAATATTGCTAGCGATGATGCTTCGGTAACTCAGTTCATAATAGATTTAAAGTCTTTTAATATTGATATTTATTATGTGTTCATAATAAAGGAGGTTGAGGCCAGTCGTGGCACAGCGGCACAAAGTGTGACTGTAAAACCGACTGGTTGTGGGTTCGATCGCCACTCGAGGAGACGAAATGTTTTCTTAAATTTATATTTCCATTTCTTTGCTCTGGTGTCGAGGCAAAGTGAGTTCTGCCGCTGCTCAACACGCAATGCCTCCAGAATTCGGCAGAAAGTGTGGAACGGAGTGTCTTAACACTAGGTTCCCTCTGCCTACCCTGCTGTGTGCGGGATACAGCGTGAAGCTGATATATTTTTTTTATAAAGGAGGCCAGTGGTAGCGCAAGGGCATAACGTGTAGAATAACAGGCATGTTAACTCGACTATTTGTGGGTTCGGTCCCCAGTCGAAGAAATTAAATATTTATTTCAATTCATATTTTCAAAGCGAATCAAAGCGCAGCGTTGAATTCCACCACTGAACACGCAATGCCACCAAAATTTAGCGGAAAGTGAGGAACGAAGTGTCTTAACACTAGGTTCCCTCTGCCTACCCTGCTGTGTCCCCCACACAGCAGGGTAAGCATACAGCGTAAAGCAGTTTTCTTTATTTTTTTTTATTGTGTTCATAATCATTTTTTTCTTTCTTTTTTGAACTATGCATTCATAATAAATTTATTATTGTTGAGGCAATACATTGTCCACTGTTAATAAATAATAGTAAATATTTTTAAGATAATATGAACCTCTGAAATAATATAATATAATATCTATTTTTTAAATACGAGCAAAATTAATTTGAATTATGATTTAAAAAAAAATAGGTAAATACTCCTTTTGAAAAAAAATCAAGGCTATTTGCGAGCATACAGCGGATAAACCCAACTATTACATTAGGTTTGATAAATCCCACATCCTTCCCCATCCTTGCTATGGAATACAGATATATTGCTAGAATGATCTTCGAGGATATTGAAATACAAACACATCCTGATTTTAATAGTTATCCCTTCAATCATTCTGATTTCAATAGTCAAATTTGTCATCCCTTACACTAGAGGGTAAAAAAAAGTTAACTCATTCTGCAAGAATCCACGCTATACTGGCCTGGATTCTTGCAAGGCAATTAAGAAATAGTTGGCGGTATTTTGATATAATAATTATCTGAACTGACAGACGGATGCCACCTCTTCATTTAAAATATAAAGTGTTGTTGTTTTCAAAATATTAGCTAATTGATTGTCTGTATGAGTGTATTTAAATGTAATCCTTCATAAGCTTTATATATTAGCCATTAATATTCGTAATTTTCCAGTAATATTATGCAGATTGACTCTAATCCAATTGCAATGTAATATTTGAAGGTCTCAAATAGATTTATACGTTTTCAGTAACTGCTTAATTAGTTTCAGTTATTTCGATTTATACGTGTAACTTATGTGATTTACTGTAAAACCACTTTAAACTGATCAAGTGTGAGTCGAATTCGGTAGAAAAATCTTCAGTGCTGCATTTTGTATGAAATTCGCCGCGCAATCAAAACCTATGGGTACTTCCCGTGGACCTACAGTTATGAAATTATAATAAAAATAAAGGAAAAAAAATCTGAAAAATAAACACTTTTAGATATTTCATAGAAAAAAATTGACGTTCTTTTCGTAATTTTTTTTATAACTTATACTTTTGGACTTACAATCCTGAATATGATACAGAATCCTTGGTGGTCGAGTCCGACTTGCACTTAACCACATTTTTATTTGTTTTTCAAGAAAAAAAATCAACCTTTTAACTATGACGGTCTATGAGTTACAGATAGACGAAGAGACCAATGGTCAGCAGAGTCTTAGTAAGAGGGTTTAAAATTTCACCCTTTGGGCACGGATCCCTAAAAACAAAAATAAGGTGTATCTACTCTATTCTGAGTGCGCAATAGTTTGTGTGTTTGTGTATTCAAAATAAAATGTATTAATTTCTGATACTTTTTAAAAATATTATTTTTTTCTTCATAAAAGACAAAAGTTTAGAGTCTTTCATTATTCAACTTGTACTACTATATAAATCAAATAAATAAATCAGTTTCGCGCTATGTTCCGCAAATAGCAGGGTAAGCAGAGGGAAGTTATTGTTAAGACACTTCGTTCCCCACCTTCCACCGAATTTTTTGAGGCATTGCGTGTTGAGTACCGGAATTGAACGCCGGTCTTTTGTCTTGTTGCCAGAATAAAGAAATAAAAATAATAAGAAATAATAATTCACGAGTCCAATCGTGGCGCAGGGGCACAAAGTATGACTGTAAAACCGATTGGTTGTGGGTTCAATTCCCACTCAAGGATATGAAATATTTATTTAAATTTATATTTTCATTTCTTCGTTTTGGTGTCGAGGCAAAGCACGGCGTTGAGTTCCACTACTCAACACGCAATTTTTGGTTTGTTGATATGGCTTATCACGATTTCTTTCAATATAATAAATTGTAGTGCTTCATACTAAAACTATTTCGGTTCCATCACGTTATAAATATGATAACAACTGGGAAGAGTAGTGTTGGTAGTCTGTCCCTTGAGTACGAGAATGAGGATATGAAATACATACTTAGTATTTACTGTATAATTGTGTAATACGAAATTTTGATAAAAAAATATCAATAAAATACTATTATTTATAGCAGGCATCGAACTAATTTTTTTTTAATTGGACATTATGTATAATGTGCTTACATTTAGTAAGCAAGCCAAACTATGACGTTGAGCTCAGCCATTCAAAATGCAATGGCCCAGAATTCGGCTAAAGTCGGGAACGGAAGTGTCTTAATGGGAACGCAGTATCTTAATTAACACTAGGTTACCAGGTAACCCCTACCTACCTTGCTATATACATGATACACCGTGAAGCTAAAAAATAGTATTAAGTAAAGTAAAAAAGTGGCATTGCTAAATAAAATTATACGTTCGATATACGAAAATGTGTGTTGACTCTCGAATTAATGATTTTAACTTAAATGTGCGGTTTGGTTTGGTAAGGATCGCACGAATCGGTTTTTTGGCGTGTAAATAGTAAATCAGGCTTATCAGCTTGGGATTACTGAAATTTAATCTCATTTGTCCAGTTTAAAAACATTAATGGTGATAACGGTTGCTATAATTTATGGCAAGTTTTGAGATTCGATTTCAGTTGTTTATCTATGAATATGTTCCCTCGTTCCCAGCTTCAGTTTCATGCTATATCTCGCATATAGAAGGGTAGACAGAGGGAGGCTAGTATTAAGACACTCCACTCTCTTCTTTTAAGTTGAGTTGAGTGGCGGAACTGAAAGATTTTTCATAATCAAAATAAAAATATTATTTATTAAATTAAGCGCTTACGCTTGTAAGCGCCTAATTTAATAAATAATATTTTTATTTTTACTTTTGAATTTATATAAAAATATCAATAGTATCAGTCCTTCAGGAAGCTACCACCGGCTCGGAAAGCAATTCTGCTGAAAGGAACCGGAAATTTATTGATTTTTTGTCTTGATATGGTTGAAACACTACTTTTAAAAATAGCCTCCTAGTTAGCGTATAGTTAGCGAATAGTCTATCTCCACCTTAAAAGCCAACGACGCACCTGTAGCTCCTCTGGTGTTACACGGGGTTGTCGGCGGCCGTGATTACTTACCATCAGATGACCCGTACACTCGTTTGCCTTGTCTTTTCTATAAAAAAAGACAATCCCTTTAGCTTAGGATAGGTGCCCTTTAAAATTTTAAGAAAAATAAATACAAAAAATCTATGATTGTCTCCTAACTGTGTTCTTAGTAGTCGAATCTGTCAATATGATAAAAATAAAATGTAAGCTATTGGTATTTATAATAATAAAGTAGTAAGTATAATTTAAAGGGGTCCCGACTGTTAATCCTAATAAACTATTGGGCTTGATTTTGTCTTTTTAGTTTTATGCAGTCGGGGTTTTTGTTTTTTTATTAAATATATTATTTATTTTTGACTTTTTTGTTAGGATTCATAAGGAAACAAAAAAAATATATAATGATAATCATGATATACCTTTTTGAAATCCTTGTATTAACTTCTTGAATTTGATACCCATATTGTGGTATTTGGAAAAAAAAATTCACTTAGTCCAATGGCGTCCCACAGTCGCCATGATTATTTTTTTTAAAGCCACCTATTTAAGAATGCTTGGGCGTTAAGATGAATCTAACGATACCTCAATTATGTAGATCCATTCGGCGGTTCTGGAGATATGAGGTAATAAAGAATATTACATACATACAAGATACGCGCGAAAAAAATAACCCTCCCTTAGCAGTCGGCAAAAAAAAAATCTCTCTAAAATTAACAAATGTAAGATTGGATGTAATAGATATTTCTAAGATGTCGTATCTATGTCATCTAAGACCGACGCGTGACAAGTGATAACACTTGAGATAAGTATTTGAGCCATTAAAAGCAATCTACAAGAGATTTGCGTCAGGCGTTGATTTACAGTATGAGAGTGTGCTATATGTATTATGATTATAATATAATAAGTCAGTGTTTAAAATTAAAAAAATGCTTACGCCTAGAGTTAAAACACTCTGTTTCCGAGTTTCCCACTTTCCGCTCAGTTTCCGAGACATTGCGTGTCGAATGGCAGCACTTCATCGCGTCGCACTCTATCTTCTTTACAGAGCGGAGAAATGGAAAAAAATTATATATTTAGTACAATTATTTATAGTTAAATATGGTTCATAACATTAGTATCATAGCGCGGCGTTGAGTTCTGCCACTCAACACGCAATACCTCCAGAATTCGCCAGAAAGTGGGGAACGAAGTGTCTTAACACTAGGTTCCCTTTGCCTACCCTGCTGTGTGCGGGATTCAGCGTGAAGCTGATTTATTTATTTATAAGATTTATGATATAATAATAACTCAATATTAAATTTTCAAAACAACTAAACTAAGAAACTAAGCGTCTTTAATTACGTTACTATGACGAAGTAATCGACCTCACGTTATACAATTACACACATTTGCATATTTGATTAACAAGATTTAGTTCATAAATCAAACTAAAATGATTTAAGGAATTATAGTAAGGGCTCGTTTAGTATTCAGTTACTTTTAAAGTTTTGAATTTTAATGACTAAAGTTGAATATAATTACTAACTGCTTTCAATTTAGCTTAACTACAATCTATAACATAATAAATTATGAAACAGTAAAAAAAAATTAACTACGTATCTATGATTTTTTATGTTTTTGTTTACTTGTTTGTATGTTTGTACATACGCATTTACATAACTTCTAAAGGAATTCAAAGATACCGATTATAAAAAACTTTGAAGGTGATGAAGAGCCATATTCTAGGAATACTGCCTTAGCAAAAGTTGTTAAGCGTGATAAGCTTTTTCCTATCACCATCGTTAGCTAAACTATAAGAAATAAGAAATAAGTTAGCCCTTTTCATAAACATAAAAAGATTATAATATGATAAAATGAATGATATGAATAGAATAATTAAATATTATTTTAGCGAAATTTGTTCAGCATGACAAGAATTTCTCAGTGACATACATTTGAACCATCTGACGAAGGACCATAATGAACCAGCTAAAGCTTTAAAAATAAGAAAATGGCAAATTAATAAAAGTTGTTCATTCAAGGTTAAAGTTTTCGTTTACAATGAAAAGTTTTTAAACCCCAATTCCTATAAAAGGTTAGCTATTTTAAATCTACGTTCTAGAATCAAATATAAATGTATATGTAAGCTACATTGTATCTCTAAAGGCCAGTCGTGGCGTAAGGGTACGCGGGTAAGCATGTCACTGTTAATGCGACAAGATGTGGATTCTTTTATACTTAATTAGCAGCACTTCTCTTAATGAGAATAGTAGTTAGTTGCCTTTAGGAGAGTTCCATTTCACCAGTCGCACAGGTCCCTTGTTTCTTCAAAAGTTTTATTAAAAAGAACACTTTGCAAGACCCCATATCCTCTCAGTTTAATGCCCGCTCGAGGAAATAAAAATGATTAATATTTTCGTCGCTTTAAAGCTAACGAGGCAAAGCGTGGCGTTGAGTTCCGCCACTCAATGCGTAATGTGTCCAGAATTAACGGAGTGTTTTAGCACTAGGTTCTCAGGTTTCCTTTGCCTATCCTGCTGTGCGAGATACAGCGCGAAGAAAAAAAAATATCTCTATAACGCACAGGACATTTGTGTATTTAAAATTATATAATATTTTGACATTTTTGCACGTTTTACGTGATGATTTGAGGGAAATAAAAAACAAACTGTGCTGTCACCAAATATAAACTTTAATTTTCATTTTGAACGTAAGCCAAAATATAATAAATGTACGAAAGAATAAACCTTTACCGTTTGTTGCGTTAACATACTTTATTTTTATATTTATACTATATTGTCTATATGATGATCAATGGGCTGCATCTCCACTCTTATATATAAAGATAATAGAGAGCGAAGAATAGGCATTTGAAGATTACAAAAATAATCTTCAAATATAAGAGCGGATTGATCATTTTATTTTAGGTTCACGCCGTATCCCGCCCGTAGCAGGATAAGCAGAGATCCCTTCGGAACCGAGTGCTTAAATACAAATTTCTGTTAAGAAAACTCTGTTGACGGATTGAGTAGCGGAACTCAACACCGCGCTCTGCCTCGTTACCAGAGCGAGAAAATTATATTTTTAAATATCTTATAGCATAGCATAGCTGTGTATTTTTTATTTCTTTCTGTTTTCGTTTATTCTAACGCGGAAGATGAGTAAATGTAAAAAAATATAATATGTCACAACGTGTCTAAAAAGATATTTTTATTATATAATTATAACTTAGGCATTGACTTCTTTCCTCCTCTCTCCTTTGCCTCTCCCCCCCTTCCACCAAACCTTAGTGGCAGAAATAATCGATTTACCCAATTCCAGGGAAGCATACAAAATCATATAAAAGATAACTATATATAAAAAAGCAAAATAAAAAAAATATATGCCACATAGGAATAACATTTTCTAAATAATCATAAACATATTATATGACTGCGCCTTACTTTAAGAAGTTCAAATAATTACCCTCTTAAACGAAAAGCGTACCCATGTTTTCATATCCAAAGGTCTCGTAAAACTTAGTTCTTTAAGTAATAAAGGGTAACATTGCCGTAATGCTTTTGCGTGTGGGGAAATATGCTAATAATTTTGAGGTCAAGATCTAAATTATGATTTGCAATGTATAGTATATATAAATAGAAGGAGATAATATTAAAAATATTATAAAAAACCCAAGAGTACTTTGGAAAGCTTGAAAAAGTAATCTATACATAATAAATAAATTTACTATTCGAAGGCCCTTATTTATAAAATGCTCTCAAGTCTAAGTTCGACCTTGAGATCGATATCTCAAGATCCATTTTTTTATTCACAGATTATATTATATTTGGGAATGAAAACGACATGTTTAGATCAATTTTAGACTTGAGAGCATTTTATAAATACGGGCCTAATAGTTTTATCGATACACACATAAGCTAGTCATAAATTCTGTGCAAAATACAAACAGACAGTCCTTTTAAATTTTACATGGCTTCTTAAAAAGGTTGAATTGGTTGAAAATAGTTCAATATAGTTTTTTAATATTTTTTTAGTTTCACGTTGTATGCCGCATAGGTATAGCAGGATAGGCAGCGGTCATCAAGGGCTAAAACTTTCAATTTTTCACTCTCCGCCCAGTTTTCGAGATATTGCGTGTTAAATAACATGGCGCGCTTTGTTTTTCTTACCAGAGCGGAACAATGAAAATAATTAATTCCTCCTAGTGGAAATCGAATCAGACGTGGTGCCCCTGTGCCACTTGATATTTACTTCATTTTGATAAAATGTTGCCTTGGTTGTCCCTGCGATGTTTTTATTAATTTCCTTAACAGTAATGTTTCATTAAATTCGAGTGACGGAACTCAACACTGCGTATCGTCGACACTAGAGCGAAGAATTCAGGCGAATTTACTGCACTCAAATTATAAAAATAAATTGTAATCTAATAAAAGCTTGTTATATACTATATTTATTTTAGCATTTCAGCCACGTATTCGAAAGTTGCATTGCCAAAGAATTAAGTAAATTACATAGATCTTACTGAGAGTCGGCTTTCTGCAGTAAACCAATAGCGGAGTATTAAAATTCTCGTGTGGTTTTTTTTAAAACCAAATAGAAACATTTATGATTTTCCTTTAACAAATCACTTTTAAGGAGAGTAGATTAAAAAATATATTATGCTACAAGATTTTAGTATAGTCGTATATTTTAGCCAAGAGTAAACATTGAGTTTCATCTATTCATTATATTTTTTTTACATTTTTCAAATGCTATCGGCACTTAGGTAAGAAAATTACTGTCTTAGAAAACATATACGAATTTGATCGTAGCGGGATTTGAGCCCAAGCCTAAGCCGTCCAAAATCTACACACATTCATCTAGAACTTTTCACTTTTAGGATTTTTTCCTTTATTATTATATTGTAAGTTCTCATTTCGTGCCAAATTTCAGAACTATAGGTCAACGGGAAGTACCGTATAGGTTTTGATTACGCAGCGAGTTTCATACAAAATGCAGCAAAATAGATGCATAAATGCGCGTATCTTTTGATTGCGTTGACGTTTCAGATTCGAATATTTGATATTAACTTCAGCTTGATACGTGAACGCAATATCGACATAAATAGTCTTGACAGACAGACAGGTGGACGTAGAGTATCGTTTTTATTGCTTAAGGTACGGAACCTTATAAATAAATAAACTACATAATAACACAAAATCTCTGAAAACTCTCTAATGAATTTTGGCAGATTATTAAGAAGGTGAATTGCTCTCTTACGAGCTTAAAACGCGGGGAAGTTTAAATTATTTAAATTGGGGCATTAAAACTTCAAAGTGCCGCCTCAGGGTGAATTCATTCGCTCTGTTAAGACGACAACAGTTCCAATGATATTTCATATATAAGTATTAAGTCGGAAGCAATTTCAATACACTTTGCTTAAAATCAACCAAATATTTAACTAATTTTGAGAGCAAGGCGTTCTTAGTTTATCTTCAAAAGTGCTGGTTGTAACGATATTTTGTAGGTATAAATAAAAATTATTTAATATAACTTTATTTGGTTTTAATTTACTTCCCTGACTGAGGTATTTTATTAAAAATCTTTATTTAATTTATATATTTTAAGTTAATTATTTAAACGTGATTCAATTTAGAAATTTGATTTTTATTGATGAACAAGTGAATGAAGTGGTATATTTGGGAAGTATGTTCAGTAGAGATGGAAGATACGAGATGGATGTGGAAAGGCGTATTGCTGCCGGTAACAAGGTTAACGGAGCCTTAGCTGCATTGATGAGACGGCGAAACGTCAGCACAGCTGCGCGTTTGGCCGTACACAATGCAGTTTTGGTACCGACTCTGTTATACGGCAGCGAAACGTGGGTATTACAGAAGAAGAATGAAAGAAAGATGAATGCTGTGGAGATGCGATCTCTTCGTAGGATATGCGGAGTCAGCTTAGCTGATCGAATCCGCAATGAAGAGGTACACAGAATGGCAGGTACTAGCGAGGATGTCACAGTGAGAATGAAGAAGATCGTGCTCAGCTGGTTTGGGCACGTCGAACGAATGAGTAATGAAAGAATAGCAAAAAAGATTTATGATGGAAAAGTGAGCGGTAAGAGAGGTAGGGGGAGACCTCAGTTGACCTTCGAAAACACAGTATCAAAGATACTGGAGGAAGGTCACGTAAAAAGCATGAGGACCCCCCGAATGGCATGTATGAAGAGGTTGATGACAGTGGACGAGGCGAAAGAGGTATGTAGAGATCGTAGCGTTTGGCGCTCCGTTCTCTCTGACTACCCCGCAAGGTTAAGTTAAGTGATTTTTATTAAATTTGAGGGGAGTGGTAAAATAAGCATCTACAGCATTAGAGGTTACAGTCAAAGAAAGTCTCAATGACATTCAAAATTATTCTAAATGCATCAAAGAAAATAAGCTAATTATAATAATTTCTCTGAGTGCCGACGCAGACAGATGGTGTGACGACACTAAAAACATTAAAATCAAAACAGAAACTTGTATGACATCGAGCATGAGCATCATGAATGCTAAAAGGTATCGCAAGTTCGAATCCAGTTTAGAAGATTTTTATCAATATTTTACGTATTTGTGCAAGTTTCTGTTTTCTCCAAAAAATTGTAACTGCCTTTTATTTGTAGATTTTTTAATAGGTAAGACAATTGAGAAATGTACATAAGTAAAATTACCTCTGACATGACATGACCTGACATGAAGAGGTGAACCTAGAATTAAGAGCCTCCGTTCCTCATTGTCTAGTCAATTTTCGAGACATTGTATGTTACGTGGCGGAAACCAATGCCAAAAATTTTGTCTATAAGGATATAGTTTAAAAAAAAATAAGATGACAACACCACGATAAAAAAACAGGACAAATATGAAAACAATAAATCTTGTCACAAAAAATACGCTCTATATTCCGATTATATACCAAAAGCACGAAAAAAACTGAAGTTAAATATTAACGTTTGGCTCTTAAGTGAAATAACACGTATCTCAGTAAGCCAAAGAAAATCGGTCAAATGCGAGTCAGCTTCACGCACGCAGGGTTCCATACCAATTTAATTCTTATTGGTCATCGAGAAAGATGACCTTCAACTTCTAAGAGTGAACTTATTTGATTGTATATGAAATTAACTACAAATATGAGTTTGGAATTTTTTGTTATAAATAAGATTTTTTTAGATTTTTTGCTTTATTTATGCTGTAAATTATCACTTCATGCCAGATATCATGATTCTAGGTCACCGGGGAGCATGTTAATGGGCTTTAATTACCCTTATGCGTTCCTGAGAAAAAAAGCCTTGATAGACGGATAGATGAGTAAGTAGACAGACGGAAAACGAAACTATTTTAGATTTTATAAAAGTGGTTTTTTTTTTCATTTGAGGTATCAAACCCTAAAAAGCTACATTCGTATTTTCGATGAAAATATTTCGTATTCTACGAGTAAGAGTTAAACTTTTTGGTTTCCGTCCAAAACGGTTTCATTCAAATCTACTCGCAGCTGATAGGTCACTTTGTATTCGTCGACGTGAGAATAAGATATTTTGTGTAAACAATGCCTTTTTGTTTCGGTTATTCTATCGTAGGTTACTTTTTACAGAATATAGTGTTTTATTAGTGAAACTCTTTCAATTATTATTTAATCTATATACGTTGTTCAAAGTAAAGAAAATAATAATAGAAAATTATTCTCCAGTTTGAGAATGATTTTCTATTATTATTTTCGTAAGCTTAAAAATTAGATTATTTTAAGGATTTATTGGTAACACAAATAATTCACATAGATTTTATTTCTCTATGTTTTTTTTTGCTTCACAATGTATCCCGCACATAGCAGGGTAGGCGGAGGGAATTTGGGAACCTAGTGTTAATACACTCCGTTCTCCTTTGAGACTACTGTTGAAAATTCTGTACTCCACTTTCCGCCGAATTCTTGACGCATTTTATGTTAAGTAAAGTACCTCAACGCCGCGCCTAACCTCGTCACCAGGGCGAGGAAAGGGTAAAATATGACATTATACAGGTGGAAGTGTCCGCACCACTTTAAATGAAACCATAGTTTTAACTACTCCATAAAAACCTAAAACAATAATTTTTTCCCCAAAAATTAAAAAGTGATTTTTCCAAACAAAATAAATAATAAAATTGTCGTTTTAAAATAAAACGCCATTTGTCAAGAACGACGCATGCACATAGACACCTATCAAAGGGAAACCGCCGCATACACCTCATCCGAAATCGAGTCGTAGGTATTGGCGGCAATGTTGAAATTGTTTAACCTTCATTAGTATTTTTGTAGTAGTATGTGTTTACATTATTGGTATCAATGCGTAACTGCGTCACACGATATACAGGTATGGATAAACATGGTGAAATGAAAAAAAAAATATACGTATAAATTGTTGAGTTATCTTGATTAATATCTTTAGGTATGGGTTTCAAATATTTTACCCTATATGATGTTTCCGTAAAAGGAGCGCTGCCTCTTCCCTGTACTTAATATATTTGTATATTATAAGTTAAAAAAAATGTTTTCTTGTTGTGGTAGCAGCTTAGCTTAGTTATCTGTATGTATTTTACATGCGCCTAAACTCTTAATTTTATTCACATTCGAGACTATAGTTTAAATTTCACTTAATATATATATTTATAATAGAATATAAAATAACGTCAAAAAGCGAAAAAATAACATTATCTTGAAAAGAATGTTATTTTCTTTAACAAATACAAGCGAAACAAAATAGAATTATAAACAAATATAAACAATTTAAACATAATAGCTAAAATCTATAAAAAATCACCATCGTTTCAGCTTCGACATAATAAATCTCGTATACACTTTTAATTGATTTTTCCCACGCTCTGGTAATCAAGTCCGGCGATAAATTACTTCAATATGGACGTTATCGAGTGCTGTCCGGTGCAGTGTTCGCTTTTTATGCCTAACTTTTGTACCAGATGCTCGAGTTGGTTGATAGGCGAAACTGTCATTACAGTGTAAATGGAGCTATACTATGATTTTTTTCTATAAATATTAGTTTGGAATGTTTTTTTACATTTTTAATGTATTAATTTACGTCTAGGAAAGAATAAAAAAACAGTTTTTATTATATCGATGGCTCCTAAGTATAAGGGCCAAAGTGGGAAATCACAACTTTACAGGAGAGGCTTTCAAAGTTTAAATTTCCTATAATTTTATGTTGGTACATCCGAAGAAAACGAAACTTTGCTTATCAGCTAAGACAACTATCCTCTTTATATATACCGTAGTATTTTATTTATATTTATCCTAGTATTTTTTTACCGCATAATGGCCCTTATACGTTAATTTTTGTTATATTTATTCTTCTCTAAAAACACTCTAAAAAGGCCAATGTACCACATTGGCTGTTTTACGCGTATTAAGCTAAGTAAGAGAAAATATAATATTTTTTTCATATTTTACTTATAAAATTGATTAATAATAAGACTAAGGTTACAACTGATTATTACGAATGACAGTAAGTTAGGTATTGTGGTAACTATATCACATAGAGACTTATACGTTATACGATTTGGTAATACGATAACTGAGTTTCAGTTAGATCCTTTAAGTAATAGAAAAAAGTCGCGTTTACATATTGTTTGAAAGAAAAATTAGCCCCAAAAATGATTATTATTAGGCTCTCTATATGAATATATTGTATTTCTTAAAGAAAAGCTTAATTGAATGTTGAATTTTACTAAGATCTAACTATTCAATTTAGTAAAAGTAGCTTTAATAAAAAAAAGAATTGAAGTGGACAAGCAAAAAATAAAATCTGTATAAAATCAATCAAAAAAATAAAGAGATAAAATCACTTATTGTCTTTATTTGACACGATATAATTAGACGCGATTAAAGATTTTTATTAACTATTTTTATAATCTGGTCGTATAATAATTTTTGACATAAATGACACAAGTTCTTTATCTTTCAAAATTTTATCGGTAACACCTGCTTATAATATAACAATAACCATTTCAACAATTTGTCTTCTTGTTCGTACTGGCTGATCAAAGATTTTATTGTGACTTTCAATACAAATCTTTTTATATATTATATAATAATAAAACGTAAATGTTTTGTATTAGGTCCCTCTATAATTTTCAACTGATAGCAAAACAAAACAAACATACAAATACATATGTCCCGCTGAGTTTTTAGTCTGATTAAACCGGGAATTTCCATTTTTAATTAAAGCAGAATCTCTTTGATGTCATAAATTTTGTATCTAATTGTAGTATTGTAGCTATAACGACTCCGTTTTGTTTAAGATCATCGAATCAAGAAGTTATATTTTGAAGTTCTTTAAATGGTGGCACACGAGGTGGCCTTCATTTAGAGTATAGCCTGTCTTAATAAAATAATGTTTTTATTTATATTAAGATAAGATGCTTACCGTTTACATTAATAAAATCTTGCTACGATTTTGGCCACTACAGTTAATCATTGGATCAAAATCTGAAATCATCACACCCTTCTTCAGTTTTTAGTTTAATTCTATCGCTGGCTATTTCGTTTGATTTTGAACTAGACTAGACTATTATAGATTTACTGATTGCAGTATTTATTATTTTTGGCCCACAGCTAATGATATTAATAAATATCTTCTTACATTTAGTAGTCTGTATTTTGATTTTATTATAGGTAAGAAGCAAATTATACATGTCTATTATAATATACATGAATAAATTGTTTCATGTAAATTAGTTGATCATCATCCTTTGTAATAGTTTTTATAATTTTTATAATTACTACACATTTTTCATTATTTCTCAACTTTATGTTGCATTCCGTATAAAGCAGGGTAGGTAGAGGGAGCTTAGTGCTAGGGCACTCTGCTCTCCACTTTCCGTCGAATTGTATAGGCATTATGCGTTGAGTGGCGGAACTCAACACCGCAATTTTCCTCGAGCGAAGAAGTGAAAATATTTTATTTCCTCGGAGGAGAATAGAATCCAAAGCTGTCGCGTTCACAGACACATGCTTATGCTCCTGCACCAAGACATAGTTATCAATAAATTCATATTGTTTAGAATAATGACCAATGATCCAAAACTAATGAAGTGTACCACCTCGTGTCTTCATCAAGTTATTCAAATACTTTAGTGTAAATAGGCTCTAACAATTTACCAAAATTTTTCCTATTTCTTATTACATATATGCTTTCTCTGTATTTTTAGGTCGTATTAGTTTTAAATCAATTCATTTATCTGCTGTCGCGTTTCTTGATATGTTTTTTCCTGGAACTTAAAACAGTAGATATGTTACTTGATTAGTGATTATTATTAGATTAAAGCATGTTAATAGATTAATCTATTAAAATGAAATTATAATAGATTAATCTATATTAACATGCTTTAATCTAATAACAATATATAATATTTTCTGATGTATAATTTTGATTGTCTTAGTAGAGTCACTCCGAAATCTTTAATCAAACTTAAAATGCAATTATTAAGCTTATTACTGGCCTTAAATAGCAAAGGGGACAGTAAAAAATATATAGTACAAAATCTGGGCAAATATTAATTAAAAGTAGCTCCCAAATAACTTAAAAGTAAAAAAATATTTAAGGGCCTAAGTGTATTTTTTCCTCAATAAAACACGTATATGGGCCAATTTACCACTTTGGCCGTTCTATCTCATAATTCGTGAAAAAGAGACGTTTTTTGTTATCTATCTAATGACGAAGGTAATAAAAACAATACTAAGCTTTTGCAGTCAACACAGCCCAATCACTGCTCTGTTTAGCGTATAAGTATCAAACTGGCCCCAAATATCAAACTGATTGGCCCTAAAAATAAAGAAATGTGTAGAAATTCCCCGCGTAGAAGTCTCAAATGACTATTTGGCCCTTGTACGTTTAAATATGTGCTACATAGGCACACATTTAAACGTACAAGGCACAAATATTCTAACAAAAAATCCTGTTTCTATACAGAAATTTAATTTAATAGCTGACCTGATAAATTATATCGACAGAATGCGTTTGGCATAAAAAAGTCAAAATTGCCAAATTGTTAGTTTGGCCTATATACATAGGACCCATCGATATAAAAAGTATATATTATTCGAGGAGAGGAGGAAATTAAATTTTTGATAGTTTCTTTTCTTCACTCTGGTGTCGAGGCAATATCGCGGCGTTCTATACCGCCACTGAATACTCAATGCCTGCAGAATTCAGCAGAGAATGAGGAGCGACGTGTCTTAACACTAGGTTCCCTCTGCTTACACTGCTATGTGTGTGTAATGAACAATTATCTGGCGTTGGACACCGCCACTTACAAAATGGACATAGCAAAATCTCCGAAATTACAGTATTTTGGATATAATTATCTACTTATTAGTCTATTTATATTTTACCTACGGTTTCGTCCCGTGGTCAAATGGAAATAAATAAGAGTTTTGTATGAAACATATCACTTTCTAAGTACGCGTAATTTTATATTACCTTTCCTAATAACTATCACTGTGTGAATGTGGAAACTAAACGACATTTCCCCTTCTCACATCCTTTTCACTTGTCCTAAGTTAATTCACCCTTTACATGATGTCTTTCTTCATATAGTTCCCTGCCCCCTTAATGTTAGATTTTATTTGTGTAGTTGTTAGGTATTACTAACCTTATATGTTATGTATATATTGATTGTAATTTTCTCTTTAATAGGTAAAGATAATTTTGAACTCGATCTCTTTTTAACATGCATTCTTCTATTGTGTGACATTATCACTTTTTTAAAGTACAACCTCCATCGTGTGTTCTCCACACTATTTAGTATTGGCGAAGTGATTTGTACTCATTTGGCTCGTTCGAAACGCCATAATAAAGGACAAAACAGTAATTGAGCCAACCAACACCAAAATATGTTTTTTTCATTCCGAACCAACAGCAGGTATATATAATACTAATATTAGCAATATCAACCTTTTTTTGGTTCACAAATAGTAGTACCTCTAGATGTTAGCTGCTAAATTTTGATAATTCTAGGGCAACCGGAAGTACCCTATGAATGTGGATTGATTTTATAGTGTTGAATAACGCGTTTTTTACGTTATAAACGTGCATATCTTTTTTCTAAGTAAATATAGAAATATGTTTTTTATCAGGAAATCATGGGATCGTAGATCTGAGTACCTATTTCAACTCGATATCTCCAAGCGTTCCTGAGACAAAGGGTCTTGACATACAGACAGACCTTTTATCCTTAAAAAGTAGGGAACCCTAAAAACGCTTCTGCTTAATAATATTGGTAACTTATCCAAATCACTTAAATTCTGAATCAAACTCCAAACTACACAATTTCATAGACAATGCATTAAGAGAGTTAAATAGAATAATAAAGTTTAATGGTATCAAAACTATTCATCAACTTTCTAAGTTCATAACAAGTAATTTGCATGTCAAACTATTCAATTTGTACTTCATCAAAATCATACGAGTATGATAGAACAAAATATAAACTAAATTAATATAATGATATTATATGAAAATGGGAACTGCGAAACTTAAAATTGAGTTATTAATAAGTTTCATATCGAACTTCGATGTATGTTTGTATATGATAGATATTTTAAGAATTAAATGTGTGATATTTTTTTTTCAGCTTCACTTTTTAGCTTCTTTAGAGTAGGCAGAGGGAACCTAGTGTTAAGACACTCCGTTCCCCACTTTCTGCCGAATAATGAGATATTTATGAAATATAATATTTCATTTATTTTTTGTGTTTCACTCTTCGCTCTACCTCTTCTACCAAATATGAAAATAAAAATTTTTACAATTTTTTTTTGAAATAGAACTAAAATAATTTGGCAAATGGAATCTTGCTCACTAATGTAAAAGTATTTATCAAAATATTTATGTGGATATTTTCATCTCGCAAAGGTAATTAAATATTATGATTGCTCAAAGAACCCAAAACAGTTTTTTATGCAACCGAAAATATTTGGGTATATTATTTTTGCTAATCGATTTATAACTTGGTTTGTCGTGGCGCAGAAGTGTAACGCCTGACTGTAAGTGCGATGTTCGTGGGGTCGATCCCTATTCATGGGAATTAACTACTGTTTCTTTACTTTAATAGACAAAGCGACATTGAATTACGCTAATGTTCTCCCTTTTCCACAGGTGTAGTTTCTCTGTTTACCCCACTTTATTTGGATTTGAACATAAAACTATGAGGTCAGTCGTGGTATAGGGGCCCTGTGCCCCGTATGACTGTTAATGCGACAGGTTCTTGGTTCGATTCCCGAAACATTTAATTTTTTCATTTCTACGCTCTAGTGTCGAGGCAAACCACGGCGTTTTGTTCCACCACTTAACATGCAATGCTTACAAAATTCAGTTGAAAATGGAGAACGGAGTGTCTCAGTAGGTTTCATCTACATACCCTGTCGTGTGAGGGGTATGTAGAGGAAACCTGAAGCTTAAAAAAGCTTTATTAGCATATCTTCGTGAATTTGCGAAATTTAAATACTGTATTAAAAGGCATGACAGCCATGACAGCCTTGCTTTAAAAAATATATCCAAACAAGACAATTTCTCAGTCTCTACCAACTATTATTCATTTCTCATAGTAATTGTGTTGGATAATGTAACAAAGCGTATGTCCTAATGCAGTGTGTCGTCTGAAAGTAATTTGCCTCGCCGCATGCGGTCCGTCTTTCATTACCTACTGAGCTCTTATTTTGTTGTGAATATTTCTTATTTACCAATTCAAATATTAAAGCAAAAGAAACTTTATTTTTTAAGTAAAAAAGTTGAAATTAAATTGATGATTATTTGTAGTTGTATCGTTTTAAAGTAAACGTCATGGCTGGTTGAAGGTCTAGTTTTATAAAAGAGAATTATTTTGAAATAATGTAGGAAGATGCTTTTATTAGATAGTGTTAGCTCTTAAGTATAACAAATTGTTCGTGTTAATAATTAAATCGTCTTTTTTCTATTATATTATTATTTCTGAGTTGTCGTGACTTTTCTTATAATGTGTTAGATCAAATTGGCGTCAGTGGAAACTGTACTTTTAAATATTTTAATGCGGGTTTCACTAACAGACAAAGTGGTTTAGGGAGATAATTTATATGTGTAATACTAAAGTAAGACCGAGAAAATCAACCGTGAAAATGGAATACAATGAAATTGTGATGTCTAATAATGATTATCGTGTATATACAAATCACAAAAGTACTTTGTATGTTAAACTTTGTATAAACGTCATATAGAGAACAAGTAGGTAGGTTTCATTTTTAAGTTTTTGTATATTTATTACCGTTTGTCTTAATTAAAGTTTTTTTATCAGTTTCACGCTGTATCCACACAGCAGGGTAGGCAGAACCTCGTGTTAAGAAGTGTCTTAACACGAGGCTCTGCTGTGTGGATACAGCGTGAAGCTGTATCTGTAGCTGAAGCTGTATCTATACACGCAATGCTTCCCAAATTCGGCGGAAAGTGGAGAACGGAGCGCCGTTCTTCACTTTCCGCCGAATTTAGAAAGCATTGCGTGTTGCACGTATTGAAGCTGATTTAATTAATTAAATTGAGGCCAGTCGTGGCGCAGCGGCACGTAGTGTGACTGTAAAACCGACTGGTTGTAGGTTCGATCCCCACTCGAGGAGATGAAATATTTACTTAAATTTATATTTCCATTTCTTCGCTCTGGTGTCGAGGCTAAGCGCGGCGTTGAGTTCTGCCACTCACTCAGACACTCCGTTCCCCACTTTCCGCCGAATTTTGGAGGCATTTCCTCATTACATGTTAATTTCACATGTCATTCTGTCATCTCCGGACGTTCTAAAAAGGGAATGTTCAATTTTTAAACACTACATTCTCTAATTTTCGCTTAATTTAGAAACATCCCGTATTAAAGAAGAGCCATTCCAATATGCATTTCCTTCTTGTCTTTCAATGTTACCAGACTGGAGACCTGAATATAACTTAAATAATCACTTGGGTAAATATCTACCCAAGTGAGAATGAAACTAAAAATATAAAATAGTAGTAGCAGTAATTTAACACAAAATTAATATTTGACCTAAAAACGTCGTAATTTATAAAAGCGACGCCATAATTATATCCTTTTCATACTAAATGTTATGTTACTTTAAATAAAATTGAACGGGTGTAAAAAGCCTAAGCTATGTAAACATATTTTGTCATTATCACTAAACCTCCTATTCACGATGTCAACGCTTCTACCGAATACGGTGTGAGTGACTTTGATTGCAGAGCGAGCGGTGTTCCCAATTAGGCCTTTTCAATCAGCTATGTAAGTAAAAATAAAGTGGTGTTACCATTTTAACGAAAATTTCTTTTAATATAACGATTTTGTCGTGAAAGTTCAAAGGTTTTTTTTGTATTATTTGTGCACTAACTATGGCTTACGTTCCAAAATTGGTTAAAGTCTTGTATAAGTCTCAATTATCTATTTTACGATACTATTGTAAATTATTAAAATTTTATACTATGTAGAAATTGAAGAATGGAACTATCTAAATGGGAACGGAGTGTCGTAACACTAGGTTCCCACTTTCCTCCTGTTTATCCTGCTATGTGTGTACGTATTACGTATATGTATATTAGATACACTTTTCCTAATAAACACATAGTCAAAATTGACAAACTTAACTTACAAGCTGATGTAAATCCCTCGATGCAATCTAATCTTGTTTTGTAAACAGTGTCTTGATTTCAATTATGTTGAACTTATCCGGCTTTACGCCATCTGAGTTTGTTAAGTGTTAAAGACGATGATTTTATCAAAAACTAACACCAACATACTAAATATTTAGCTGCGGTAATTCCTATCTGAAAAAATATCATGTTTTTTCTTTATTTAAGACTTAGGAGAAGTTTAATGGAAGTCTCGGACTGAACTGAAAGTAGAAACCCAATTTTAGGACATATTTAAAAAGCTATTATATTTTCCTTTCTTCGGTTCTGATGAGACAAAGGTTGGTGTAGGGCATGTAACAATCTCTGAAATCGTGAAAGTACATTTTCACAAAAAAATCAAACCATCGACTTGGAGATCTATGCTCGCATTACGAGGGAAATAATAAATAAATAAAGTGCAAGTACTTACAAAGTAAGTGCAAGTCGGACTCCAACAAGGACAACTTTTAAATATTTTTTTACATTTTTAAAGTATTATTCCACACTTAGGAAAGAAAAATACTTATTTAGAAAACGTATAAAAATTTGAACGTAGCGGGACTCGAATCTGCGCCTCCTGGAAACCGACCAGGTCAGTCCTGGTCCGTTGTATTGTATGAAATGAATAACAAATATAAATTTGTGATGATTTTTTTCTATGAAATATCTATAAATTGCCAATTGGGTTTTCCCTTTATTTGTAATGTAAGTTCTCACTCCGTGCCAAATTTCATAACTAGATTCACGAGAAGTACTCTGTAAGTTTTGGGATTACTCGGCAAATTTCATACAAAGTGCAACTAAAACGATGTATAAATGTATAAGCATTTATTTCTTTAGATTACGTTAGCTTGATTTTTTCTGTGCTTCAAGAGACCATAGACCTATATATTTGTTATGAATTTCTTCTTGTTACCTCCACGCGATCTCGAGATAAATACCCTAAAAAAATTAAAATAAATAAACTTTATTCCTTAAAAAACAAAAACCATGGCGACATCACAATAACGTACATACGAGTACATAATTTAATTCAGGCGTCAACATAAAACGTTCCACCTATTAGCAGCGTAAGATATTAACTTTGTCAAGTTTTTGATAGACGTGAATCAATTAATACGTTATTGGTTTATTCTCTGGCGTTTGATGTATGGGGGTCGGAGGATAAAATATACTAGGTTATTGCCAATTAATTTGAGTGACGCGATCCGTAGAATAATGTAGAGGCTTTTTTTTGCGTGTGTTTAGGCATCTTCGATAATTGGAAGTGTAGTGTTAAGACACTTTATTTTCTACTCTTCTATTGGTGATATTACGTAGTGGAGCTCATTGTGTTTTGTCTATTTGGGAAGGGCAAATGGAAATATAGTCCTTTCTTCGAGTAGAGGTCAAACCTGCAATCATTGAGCCCAACTCGGACGTTTCACATTTTTGTCAAGGATGTTTAAGTTAATATGGTGAATAATTTATAAAGAATGTCAAAGCCGATATATTGTTGTGTGGTAATTTTTACCTGTATTTTGCTCTTTATTTATATTTATATTTTAACAAGGATTTTTGTCTAGGATGTCTAACTTAATATAGTGAATAATTTATGAAGATTGCAAAGCCGATATATTGTTGTGTGATAATTTTTATCTGTATTTTGCTCTTTATTTATATTTATATTTTAACACTGCTTTGTATTTGAAGTCGTCATTTCTTTTTCAACGTGGTTTAGGTATATCTACATTTCTTAGAAGTTTAAAAAAAATCTTGGCAAATTTCCTTTCTTGTATTTTTTTTGCTTCATTTAGAGAAATTGAGTGCAAATCCAAGTACTTTTTAAACGTAGTTATCTTATTTAAACTAAAAGAACATCCATATTTAAATTGGTGAGTTATCATAACATTTGTATTCTTTTACAAATTTTGATCTTTATTTTAAGCCAGTATTAAAATTAAGCCTGGCTAATAACCACAGCCTTCGTCACAGTCACTCTGTTTAGATAGCCTTTAGGTTAGTTTTAGCCTCGATACAATGTATGTAGTTCATATTGTTGAATTATTTATAAGCAATTTTGGGTTAAAATATTATATACCAATAAATTTAAATCTGTTAACACACAATTCATCAGATTTTTGAGTGTTTTTTTTTGTATTTCGCGATCTTAGGTAAAACAAATTTAAAGAAATAGGTATATCTACTGATATTTTGTAATAGGAATCAACTTTTACTTAAAAATTTATTTGTCTCGATGTGTTTATAATACGATTTATCGTTATTATTGAATAAAACGCAGTATCATGTATTTGATGAAAGTATTTTATTTCTAAAATCTCATTTCAAACTATATACTTTATATGAAAGAAATTTTTTGTGTTTCACATTTTATTATAAATATATATGTCAGATGGCTAAACTCAACGCATACATGATGTTCAACGTATTGTGACTTGCCATACCAGGAGAAACTAAGTCTTCTTCTTCTCTTTTACTTAAAACTTGTGTCAAAACACTCCATTTTCTACGCACCGTCCAATTTTCGAGACATTACGTGATGAGTGGAGAAACTAATATGCTTAAGTGGCCATCGAGCTTTATCTTGCCACTAGAGCAAGGAAATGACAGTATTTCATTCTCCCGAGTGGGAATCGAACCCAATATTACATAGCGTTTACAATCAGACGCTGCGTCACAGCGGAATTTAACTATTAGCTTTGTTCATAAAGAAATTTACTGGTATAATCGTATATTGGTTTATAATTAGATACCTTACAATTATGTCTGAATTGTGTCAACGTAAATTAAACTATATAATATTATGTTTGTTTAAAATTTTCAAATATTATGTGCCCATTCTGAACAACGATTTCGGAATACAACATATAACTGGAACTACAAGCTGCGACACAAGTTTTAACAATACATTTTAATATAGCACTTTTGAAACTAGCAGAGCATACATGGCCTAACCAAAATATGCTACGGTTTTAATTTTCATATAAACTGCACATATACGATGTAATACATATATTTTTTTATTTTGATATATTTAGTAATGCGTGACGAGTACAAAAAATTGTGTTAAGGCATTCAGCTTTCCACTCTCTGTATGTATATTATAATTACTTAAAACGTACACTGTGAATCACCCACAACTAGACCGACTCAGTATTAACTCAGTATATATTTTTTTTAGTTTCACGCTATATTCCACAAATAACAGAATAGTCAGAGGAAACCTGGGAACCTAGTGTTAAGCTACTCTGTTCTCATTGACACACTTTCGTTCTCCACTTTCCGCCGAATTATGAAGACAGCGACGATGCTAATTTCTAATTTAGAGAGTGGGCCCCCACTATAATATACTCTGTATGAGCGGTAATACGCATTTGTAAAGAAACATCCTAATTGAATCTACACTTGTGTCGTAAGTTCCAAGAACTGGGCTCTGAGCTCCTGCAACGAAGTCATGGACCCGGTACCCGGTGAATCCATCGAATTCTTCTACAACAAGAAACATAGTATATTTAATAATAAAACCATTTTGTTGTTATAGATAATACTAAGAATATAAATTCATAAATTTATGTGATATTGTTTGATTAAGCAGTTTGCTACTGCTAGCGCTACTATAGCGCGTACGTCAGGCATTTTTGGACCGGTTGATGGACCTAGACACTAGTCTTTTTGCCGAATTATGTTTAGTTTTATAAATAAAAACTATTTTTTTATATAATTTAAAAAATATTTATAAAGTTTTTCAATTTATCCAATACTAGAGGGCGCGCGCGGCTTCGCCCGCTTATTAGGAGTGAATTCTAAATAAACCACGAAATACGTGTTCAATAAAATATTTTTAACAGTCTGAATTTAAATTTTTATAAAAATCGGTGGCAATTTAAAGATTTTTCCATATAAACTTTCAACCCCTTATTTGAACCCTTAGGGGGTGAATTCTTAAAAACCATGAAACACGTGTTCAATGAAATATTTTTAAGAGTCTGAATTTCAAATTTTATAAAAATCGGTACAGATTAAATTTTTTTTCCATACAAACTTTCAACCCCTATTTCATCCCTTTAGGGTTAAAATTTTTCAAATTCCCTTCTTAGTGGATGTCCAGAATATGAAAATAAACATCTGCCCAAATTTCACGTTTCTACCATCAGCGGTTACGGCTCTGCGTGCGTCTTACCTCAGTCAGTCAGCACAAGTCCTTTTATATATATATAGATAAGCAGAAATACAATAAACATTGTATATTATATTTTTTTAACAAAATGTAGTCAAAAAATATATTTTCTGATTATGCCACTTTTCTTCCTACTGAGTTCCGAATAATGAGAATATTGCAGTGTAATCCCCATGTCGCGTGCTCAACTTGTAATGGAAAAACTAAGGCAAGTCTGATTTTGCTCAAATACTTTCGCGGAATCATGCAATTTCTTTTGATACTGTCCGTTTATTATGTTCACGATTGTACTCAGTAGTACGTAGTCAATTTTATAGATAGCATCAACAGTTTAGTGTAGTTCAATTTCATTGTTTCGTTTCATCAAAACTTGAAGTTTATGTTTAGATAAACATTAAGAATTTGGAAGTTGTCTTGAGCATTTTCATAAAAATATATTTTAAAACAACATAATAAAGGCCTATTGACCTATTAAAATGAGAAGGAAAGGGATTTGTCACTAGATTCTGTGCCAATTATGTAAAGCAACGTAGATTTAAAAAAAATCCGTTTCACGGTCTGAAAACGTATTAAAAATATCAACTGCTATTGCGTACTGCGTATAATTTTTCCATAGTATTATATTTTTTCCATTGCGTAAAATATCAGAGTCAGGACGTAGAAATGTGTGGTGAATTTTCCATATTTTTTAGGTGACCTGCTTGTGGGAAGTACTTTTGTATCCACCTTTGAAGTGTACATTTAAAAACGTAATTGCAATATTTTTTAACCGGTTTAAATTAATTAAGGTTATATTTTTTAATTACTACTTAATTTGAGTTGCTGTGTTTATGTTAAGACACTAAAAAAATATAAGCCATAATTATGTGTTAAAAAGAAAAAACACTCAAATATGTAAGTAATAACAATTTAAAGAAAAAAGGCAAGTGTAAGAAAAAAAATTCAAGTACTCAAAATAATATTTTCATATAATACAAATAGCAATTATAACAAAAAACCATGTTGCAGGACTTTAAGACTCACCCTTTAACTTTGAAGGTAATAAAAATTGTAACATTAGTATCAATTAGATTTTTATGGTGAGAATTTGTTTTTTCAAAATAGTAAGGTAAGCAGGATACTAGGCTCCTCTCCAACATCCGCTTTCATGAAATATAAAAAGACATTACCTGTTAAGTGATTATCAATTATCTTCGTCTGTTTTTTCATCTTTACCCAAGATCTTGGGTTCAAGTGTAACAGAAAGAGAATGTTAAGAAATATTACTGTACTTTTTAGAAAACGTATAACAATTTTCAACGTATTGAGATTTGAACCCGCGCCTCTTGGAAACCGTCCAAGCGCTTTGGCCACTAAGCCATATGGTCTCATCAAGTTACACCAAAAATCTTGTACGCTTGTTATAAACTTATTTATGTTGTTAACATCTCCGTAGGGAGATTTCTTCAAATTTCCACTACCCAAAGATAATTACTAAGAATTATCATTTGGCAAGAGAGAATGCTATTTATTAAACATTTTGACAATTTTTAAGTGTTATTTTACACTTAGTAATGATAATTCTTAGTAATTATCTTTGGATAGCGGAAATTTGTAAAAATCTCCCTACGGAGATGTTAACAACATAAACAAGTTGTAACAAGCGTATAAGAATTTCGACGTAGCTTGATGAGAACGTATGGCTTAGTGGTCAGAGCGCCTGATCGGTTTCCAGGAGGCGCGGGTTCGAATCCCACTACGTTCAAATTTTTATGCGTTTTCATAAGTATTTTTCTTTCCTAAGTGTGAAATAACACTTTGAAATTGTTAAAAAAATTACTGTGTTTTCTTCTTTTTGATCATTTAAAACCAACACAATATATATATTAGTAGGTAGTACACAAAAATCCACGCTGTCAAATAAGGCTGAGGAAAAGTAAATGTTTTGTGTGTTTTCTGTACAACGTGTTTTATTGTATTTAAATTTGATTTGGTTGAGAGAGGAGCTCGGACAGTTGAGGTGAGTGTCAATTTTGAGTCTTAAAGGATTTTAAGCCTACACTTGGGTCACAAGTTACAACTGCACTGCAGTCACGAAGTTCAGCTCCGAGCTTTTCCCACACGATGAATCTACGGAATATTAAGAACTATTTTTATACATTTTTAAAGTGTTATTTCGAACTAAAGAAAAATTTTTTTAGAAAACGATTTCAACTCTTTTACTTTTTTAATCGTCGTGTTTTCTTTGACAACTGTTCCACCGCGGTTTCAATCGTAAGATGTCTCGATCATCTCGATCTGCCTCAATCTCAGATCGAAATAGCGCCCCGGGAATCCGTACGCTCGTAAATATAGGAAATGGCCAGCTGTTTGTATAGAGATGAGTGAATTGATTACTTTTTTCACTCCCTCCGTTCTTCTATTTTATTGGACGCCTCGTTAGACTCTAGGGTTGTGTTTTTTATTGTGTTGTATTATTTTCAAAAATTTCTTTTTGGATTTGTTGATATAATAGTCTGATTTATATAAATTAAAATGTGGTCGTCATGATGCAGGGGTACAGAAGTGAAACTCTAAACGATTGGGTTCGATTCTTACTTGGGGGAATAAAATATTTTATATTTTCATTTACTCGCTTTGGTAACGAGGCAAGGCGTAGCATTGAGTTCTGCTACTCAACAAGCTTTTGCTTCGAGAATTCGGCAGAAAATAGGGAACAGAAGTTTGAAGGACAGACGTCTTAATTGGAACGGAATGTCTTAATATTAGGTTCCTAGGTTCCCTCTATTCAACCAGCTGTGTACGGGAAACAACGTGAAGCTAAAATAAATATTCTTTATATTAATCAAATAAACTTTGAAACCATCACTGTTCATTCACTGTTATCATAGGAAAGGCGACAAGGTTTTGTAATTTTAAGCAGAGAGAAATTAATTTCAAGAAAATTTCTTCAATATTCGTGAGATGCATGTATAGAGTGGGGAAAATCATGGCCGCACTACACTGTCTTACCATTTTGATTCCACAAGCGGAAAGTGACAATTCACAAAAAAATCGTTTTTTAGTAAATTCTTTTCTTCTTTTCTTTTTAGCGATTCTCATTTTTTCTAACCTTTTTAGCGTAAAGTTTCTTTTATATGAATAAATACTATAAAACAATGTTAATTGCACATATATATACCTTTATATATAAACATCCAGAAAAATACATCACTATGCTACTACAATTTCCTAATAAAATAAAATAGAAAATTAAATCTTGAAGGAAATCAGTATCTGCAACCCTATTAAGCCAATACCGGGCAAAATGAAGAAAGGACGGCCTCTAAGTTAATTCGGCTAAGTATGTCGATAAGGTCAAATATACCCGTGTTAATATATATGTTTTTGTATGGATGATATCAGCCTATTTTTGGTGTAACATGGTTTATATTATGGGGGTAGGTTTAGTGGCCAATTTCAATATCTTTTGATGAAATATTTAAGATTTGTTTGTCTATTTAATACGCTATCTCTCAAATTCGAATGGAAATCTAAGAATGGAATGTCTTAACACTGTTTTCTTTCTGCCTGGTGTGAATTTGAAAAAAAAATAAGATGTCAACATACTCATTTGAGAAGTAAATTATAAATAAGAGCTGTAGGTTCTCTACTTACTCGGAATATTTATAAATTTAAAATAAAATATGTTAGGGTAGTTTTACCTGGAATTTAATATGTTGAAAGTGGAAATTAGAACAATACCAAGGTACTTCCTGAAAAACTAATATATATACTTAGAAATAAAGAAGATACCTATCTCATATCTATACTTATAGCTGATAGTAAGTAAAATAAAATTCTTACAGAACCGGAAGTTATTGGGTTCTCCAAATAATAAATCCTAAAATCATTTACTTCATTCTTTTTCATTCTTAAACGAAACGGTAGTACAAAAACGTAAAGATAAATAAAACAAAAACAAAAGAAAGATACACACTTAGATATATGAAATTTTGAAACGCCGTTATTTGCGTCGGACATACTACATGCATACGAATAGGTAGATTTCATGTTAAATTGCTGGATGGATTTCGTGGAAGTGTCATATGAATATTGATATATAGTTTTATTTTTGGCGATATTCCAAAATTGGTTTAAAACACTATTATACTTGGATAGGGGTAGAAAAAATATAAGTCTCGTATAAATTTAATATGGTTTAAAACTATCTTTAGGTCTGTGACGATTTTTTCTAACGTTTCCTTTGCGATGAGTTCGATTCCCAATCAAGAGAAAAGGAAAAGTTTAAGAAATGAAAAATGATTTTAAGAAATTAATAAATCTGTAACGCTGTATCCCGCATACAGTAGGTAAGCAGAGGAAAACTAGTGTTAAGACTTTTCGTTCCCTACTTTCTGCCAAATTTGTTGAGGTATTGTGTTGAGTGGCGGAACTCAACGCCGGGCTTTTGCTTTAGTGCCAGACCGAAGAAATGAAAATATTAAGAAATAATCATTCTTTCCGTTGAGTTTAGATCAAACCCATAACTGCACCACAGCGTTACAGTCCCACCCTGTGTCCCTGCGCCACAAAGGCGGCAAGTAAGAAACTAATAGTAATATTTAAAATGATTACTTTTTTATTAATAATCGCTTTGAATATGAATTCACTTTTTGTAATTTCACGAATAGTAGAGTAGCCAAAGGAAATTAAGTGTTAAGACACTCTGTTCATCACTTTCTGCGGAATTTTCGAGATATTGTGTGTTGAGTGGCGGAATTTAACGTCTTAGCTATTATTAATGTAGACCAGTCATGGCGCAGGAGCGCAAGGAGTATTCTCCAGAAAATAAAATGTTTAATATATTAAATGTTTTAATTTTTTCGCTCTGGTGTCGAGGCAAAGCACGGCGGGCAAAGCGGCGACAAAGTGAGGGCAGACAATCTTAACAGTAGTTTCCTTCTTCAAAGCAGAGTTAAAAAAACTATTAGTAAACATGATATAAATTAAATTAACAAATGATTTTGCTATTTAACAACTTTTTTTTACAAATAAAAAGAAGAACAATTATTATTATTTTTTATAATAATTTTTCGCCACAGGCCCACAGTAATAATTAACTAGAAATTATACAATAATAAACGATTCTTTAATAGTTAGAGCAATTAAATCAACTGACTGAATTTTGTCAACAAAGAACTGCCGCAGGCCTAAAATTAGCCAAATTGTGTTAAATCACATTGCTTTTGTTCAAGAAATTGTATTGTTTATGAAATTTTATAAGTATTGCGATTGCTATTTCTTAAATTGAGTAATTAGTGGAACTTAATTTACACGAATTTTGCTAAAAAAATTAGAACACGTTCAAGTTCATTCTGTTTTGTAATATGTTAAATATGCTTTGTTTTTTAGATAATCTGTTCACCTGCGTGTAGCTTAATCTGCGTGTATTACTTTTTCTATTTGAGAAGCGATATAACAACCCTTAAAAAATAAATCTTAAAAAATAAATATTGCATGAAAATAACATAGAGAAACTTGAATGTAATAGAAAATATGAAAGGTCACATACAGATTTTTAGCTTCACGTTATATCTTGCATAGCGGTACTGTGTCAACCTGATGATAATTATTTCGATTCCCACTTAGGGGGAATATATTTATTTCTTTCTCTCTGGTAACATGACACAATGAGGCGTTTTCTCTGCCTACTCACCTATATGACAGATACAACGTGAAACTGAAATGAAAAAATACATTACTTCATGTATAGCACAAAACAAACATACCAAATCTAAATCAACAACACAAATAAAATATCCGAAAACGCCAAACTATTGAACAATAATGTAAATTTTCGGACTTTTTGACGTGAATGGTGCCCAAGGGGCTTAAAATCTAACACACTATGATTTGTAAGCTTTACCTTTCAGTACAAAATGTTATATTTTCGATCAAATGTGTAAGTTAATTTTTTTTTATAAACTTAATATCAAATATGAGTTTGTGTATTTCTTTTTATTTTGTCAACATCAGGGAAAAGTAAATATTTTAAGCATAAATTTTTGGCAGACCATAGTGTATGTTATTATGAAGTTTAACCCTAGAAGCTCAATCGTATTTAACTGGCTATAACGCCCAATCATACGTAAAAAGACGTGTAAAAATAAAATTGCTGTATTTTCTCATTGCTTCCTAGTTATGAATATTTTTTTTGTATTAGTTATTAATTTTTTTTTTAAACACAGTTTTACTTAATAAGTAAGATACATTTATGACAATATACTCTTTAATTATTAGAATCATATCAACAAAATCAACAAAAAATTTATATAACTTATTTTTTTTTATAATTAGGTATTTTTTACAAAAATCTACGAATTTTAGACTTTTTTCCAAAAATAACTTCAACATGTAATAATACTTAAATAGTCTCATAGTAAAAATCTGCCTTTTTTTAGACAGCCTTGACGAATATCAATATTGTGTTATCTGCACGTGGCTTTTTTTTCCATTTACAATACTGAGCGTTGGTCATTGGTTTTTTTATAAGAAAAAAAAAACGCAATAAAATGTTATTTTTGGCTTTGGCTTTGGTTAATGATTAATATTTTCTCGAAATATCGGTGCCACATTCTTTATTTTGTCACGAAGAATCCTCTTCAAAGTGGTTACCTTCAGTAATTTTTGTTTTTTCAATCGAAACTATGCTCAATTTTTCGTATAATCTTTACGGTTTGGTTTTCCTTGTTCATTTATCTTATTGTGACAGTATATAATACAGGAGTTCAGAAAAGTCATATTTAACATCCCGTAAGATGAGGTATCTTACGGGATGTTAAATATGCCACCTATTCTTCCTGTTACTAGACACAGAGGAACATTCATTTGATCGAAATAATCAACGTCGCTTTCAGAGACCTCTTGGCTTCTATCATCAATGTAGTCGACTATCGCATCATAGTTGCCACTCGTGATATAATTTCTAACTACACAATATGCTCGGAGTCTGAATCCAGTGGAGTACAATCTTCGTCATTTTCTAAAATTGAATTGATTTAGTTATTTAGCGGGACTCTGTCTCATATTCAATCTAAAAAGGTAATACTGCACAAGAAATGTGGCTAAATAAAACAATGCAGAGAGCCTCATTTATGGTTCTCAATCCAGGCTTGCTCCTTTAGTCGTGTTGTAGAACCTGGGTAGCAGTGTCTAGATTTGCATATTGCAGGTATATGTATAATATGTTGACTTGATTAATTGACTTATGTGTGGGTTTGTGCTTGTTTGTGCTATTGGTGTTGGTAGAGTACGCTAATCTCCTGTGTTTCTGGTGCTGTTCTGGTGACATGCTATACTAAAAACCTTTACGGCATAGTAAAGGAGAGCCTTCCAAGAGATAGAATCCTCCATAATGCTTCGAAAATTGACTTCGGTCAGATCTATTTCGATATGCGCTTGGAGTTCGAACCGGTAAGAAGCAAGTTTTGGACATTCCAATAAAATGTACGTTACTGACTCAGGTGTTTCTGAATCGCATTCGCAACTAGGAGAATTTTTCAGCTTAAACCAATACAAATATTCTACAATGCCACCATGATCCGTTATATAAATACTACTTCTACATCTGGAAGGAATCTTTTTGTAACTGCTCCTTTCTGGGATGTTCCATATCTGTCCTGCCATTTGCGGACAGATTCTTTTCCAATCATTTATTTGACATATGATAGTGGACTTTTATCATAGTCCTGATAAGAACCTGTGAGTGCCCCTATTTTTCTAGTTCCGTTCGTACCCAGCAACACCCACGTGTGATTTGAGCCAGAACAGACTGATTTCTCGCTTAGATCTCTGTCACTTTCCCTAATTGCCCTTGCTAGGTGGCCTGAATTTAGATTTTTTAATAATTCTAATGACGATCTGGGGTCGCTTAAAATATTAACCAATCGGTCATTGCTGGCTGCTACGTTTCGTATCGCCCTGTTTAATGCATGAAATTGCAACTGGAAGACCGTGCAGCTTGGATGTAAACTGAACTCTTTCACATCTGGTCTCCTTTCCTTCATCCCATTGTGACAGGGTTGCTCCCATTTTCCCTTTGATTTTACTACTATCAGTGAAAATCAACACATATTAATTTTTGATGTTTTAATTTAATTTATTTAAACTTAAATTTCGTTTTTGAATTTTTTCTTTATTTATACTGGATGTTCTCACTTTTTGCCAAATTGTATACTTATAAGTCACCGGTAAATATCTTAAAGATAACGATTACGCTGTAACTAAAGCTGACAAACTCTAGTTTGCTAGCGTATGTACTCTGTATGGAATTATCTACAAAATATATAAGTTTGTAATTATCTTTTCTATGGTATATTCTTAGCAAAACCTACATATATTCTTAGCTAATTTCATAAATACAAGAAAAAGTATTTTTTGTGCTCCAGTGGGACAGACCCAGATTACATATTAATTTTAGCTTGATAGCTTCACGCCATCTTGATCGACATACATACAAACGGACAACAAAATACCATATAGGGTGTTCCTACACGATTTTTTTCTTTGTAAGGTTTAAGTCCTGAGAGAATACCATGACGATTTATTTCTGCATAACAGAGTCGGAAGGGACTTCGTGCTAAGAAACTCCGTTACTCAAATTTTATCCCCACTCCGAAATACGTGGCTTCGCCCACTTTAATTTATTATTATATTATTGCCAAATTACAAAATATTTGCATAAATTGTAGACTATGTGCTATTCCGATGTATAAGCTATATTACTGCAATGTTTCATCTAAATCCGTTTGATATTTTTTCTGTTTTTCACAGACATCCAATAATAAAATAAAATATTAATTATAATCTTTTTTTTTCACAGAAATGATCGTTGGGTGCTAAAACTGCAACTTATATATCAATACTTGATGACCATAAAACATAAACATAAACTACCATACAAAAAAAAATCAAACAACTTCTCTATAAAACTTCGTTATGTTGTTACAATTGCTATTCCAACGTGTGTCTTACGTGTAGTGTGTATACACTACACGTGAGACACATATTTCACGAAAAATTGACGTAAAAATTTATACATAAAAAAAATTATGAAACCAACTTTTTCCTGTATTGAAGAGTAGGCAGAGGGAACCTCGTATTAAGTTGCTCCGTTTCTCACGTTTCTTCGAATTTTCAAGAAATTTTCATTACGCATTGAGTGCCGCAATTATACACCCCACTTCGTTTACCGGAGAAATTACAATCTAATTCTGTTATATTGCACAATAACAGTTTAATAAAATCAGCTTCACAGCTTCACTCTGTATCCCGCACACGGCAGGGTAGGCAGAGGGAACCTAGTGTTAAGACACTCCGTTCCCCACTTTCTGTCGAATTCTGGAGGCATTGCGTGTTGAGTGGCAGAACTCAACGCTGCGCTTAACCTCGACACCAGAGCGAAGAAATGGAAATATAAATTTAAGTAAATATTTCATCTCCTCGAGTGGGGATCGAACCCACAACCGGTCGGTTTTACAGTCACACCTCGTGCCGCTGCGCCACGACTGGCCTTTTTAATAAAAATGAAAATAATTATTTTAACGTTAAAAAAAATAACGACATCCAGTGATAAGTCATTCGGTACTCGCTCATTGAAGATACCTTTTTACCATTATGTTTTAAAACAAAGACCCCAATACATATTATTGGATTGTCAAAATAAAGAAGATTTTTTAAAATCTATACATTGTTTCATAATAAAACATTTCTTCATCATCGTCATCATTAACCTGTCCTCTTCTACTACGCGATCTATGCCGGCACTATGGCAAATCAAAGAACTTGACCTTTGACTTCTCGCATTTATCTACTTGCCACAACAAACATTTTGAGTCGTCATTTCACCTAACTGGAGGACGTCCTACCCCGCACTTCACTTCCGAAGGTGATGAAGAATAGCTGTACTGAAATAATTTTTAAAGTATTATTAACACTATCACGACGGACGATGGTTGTGGGTTCGATCCCCATTCAGGTGACTGCATTATTTTCTTCGCTCTGGCACAAAAGCAAAAGCCCGGCTTTGAGTTCCGTCACGCAATGCCCCGAAAAATTCGTTGGAAGGTGGGGAACAGAGTGTCTTAACACTAGGTACCCTCTGCAAACCCATGTGAAATACAGCGTGAAGTTGAAAAAAAAAACACTATCATAATATCAATTATTTTATTTTCTTTCAATTACTTATACCCAATATTTGACCCGCAAACTCAAACTTATAATCTTAAAATGAATGCCTATACTTTTCTTCACAAAAAACGGAAATTACAAAGACATCGACATAAACACGAAAGATGTTACAAAAATCTATTACAGTGTAAAAACAACCATCAAATTCGTCGGTTTTTAATCGAGACGACATTTATAACTTTTTTATTCGACGTCAGTTACTCATAAAAACGAATAGTGAGATAAGCGAGTAATAAAAAACAGCATTTAACAGTTTTTCGATACGAATTTTATTTGTATGTAAATCTGAACGTTATGGTGCTTCGAGTATATCATATGTGTATATGCCTTAAATATATTAAATTCGATGTATTATAACTGTTCTGTTCTTCAGTCTGAGTTTCGTTTTTAAGTTGTTTAAAAAAATATAAACTTTTTTTGCAGCTTTACGCTGGGCTCCGTGTGGGCTCTGTCATTTCTGTGACATTGGGTGTTGAGTGGCGGCACTTAACGCCGCGCTTTAAGTACGAACTATATATATAAGCTTGTAATTATATTTTTCTATGAAATACATATTATATAAATTACGATAAGTTCGTAAGTTTTCACATCGTGCCAAATTTCATGCAGGTCCACGGAAAGTATCCTACAGCTATAACTACAAATCCATAATCATTCGTATCTTTTGATTGTGTTGATGTAGAAGAACCTTGATTTTTTTTCTGTTCTGTAGACTAGAATATTCGATATTAACTTCAGCGTGTTACTTCCACGTGTTGTTAACAAAGTATTCCTATCAAGGTTCAGTTTTTTTTCCTTTTGAGGAATGAAACCCTAAAAATGCAAAATGTTATACTCTGCGAAATAAGTGCTCCAAATTGACATGTGTGATTCATTAAATATATTAAATAATAACAATATAAATGTTATTAGAGAATGTCTAAAAAGTAATTCTATTATATATTTTTTATAAACGGCTTTTATTTCAGCATATCAATGAGAAAAAATCAAATGATACGAATGATAGAGTCATTGTGAAATATTTTAACGACCTAAAATATTGTAATTATTCTTTTTCGTTAATCAATATTAGTAATTGCCACACTGAGGCCAGTCGTGGCGCAGCGGCACAAGGTGTGACTGTAAAACCGACTGGTTGTGGGTTCGATCCCCACTCGAGGAGATGAAATATTTACTTAAATTTATATTTCCATTTCTTCGCTCTGGTGTCGAGGTTAAGCGCGGCGTTGAGTTCTGCCATTCAACACGCAATGCCTCCAGATTTCGGCAGAAAGTGGGGAACGGAGTGTCTTACTATTAGGTTCCCTCTGCCTATCCTGCTGTGTGCGGGATACAGCGTGAAGCTGATTTAATTTAATTTTTTTGACACATTCAATATTAACAATCTTTAGAGTGGGTAAAATAGTATTAACATATACAACGATAAACGCACATCCTTTTTTTTTAACGCTGGGAAATGCTTTCACGCAGACCATCCGTACGCGGCATATAGGCATGCCCTACATACGGATGGTACTGTGGGACTCATCGGGCAAAAAAAAAATTCGATACTACCCACTAAAACCCAGCGGGAACCTCTCCACCAAAATAGAGACGCCGCAGGATCGCTCGCGCATGCCACTACGACGAAACGATAAACGCACATCCTAACTTAACATAAAAAATTTAATAAAAAAATGTAAATATGTTTTTTATATAGCTTGAGTGAGCGTTAACTAAGTGCTAACTTATGATAATTTATAAGTAAGTATTTTATACAAAAAATATCACTAGAAAATTATATATATATAGTTCATACACAAAGTGCGGCGTTGAGTGCTGGCTCTCAACATGCAATGTCTCAGAAGTGGTGAACGGAGCCTACAGTGTAAAGCTAAAAAAAGTTTATTTCTTCTTTAAACACCACCCTTAAGGGAATGAAATAGAGAATAAAAGTTTATATTGCCGTTTTAATAGAAAGAAACAAGTAATTTCAAATTTAAACTTATGTAAGTTGTGGAATTTTTGTTGATTTTTAAAGAATTTAAGTCATTTTTTACCACGCGAAAATATCATAAATTATTATCATAACATCATAGATTAAAATAAGAAAACCACGAGCGGAAAGGTGAATTATAAAACATGCTATTTACTTACAGAATTGTAACATCTTGAGTTTCCAAATTATTTTTCTGTCTTAATTCAAAACTTAAGTCAAAGGAATTGCATAATGCATAAAAATCTTAATATCGTTGAAAACTAAATCAAACTTGGCATCGTATTTTGTTAGATATCATTCTGATTTTTAAAATCCATGTATCATACATTCACCAATCTTGCAATATGAATAAGAGAACCACTTGGCGGTGTTTCAAATATTCTATCAGTCGACGTGAAAAATGTATTAAGTGCCAAATGCTCCTAAACATCCGACCAAGAAAGAATAAACGTCTGAAATAACATGAAAAGTTAACCATCGCTTAGAATTTTATTTCAGTTGGACTGAAATGGTTCTAAAATTGTATATAGAAAGTGCAATTATTCTATGGAAATTGATATTACTGATCTGTGGTGGTAAGTACGAGTACAGTGGGATTGCTTCTGGCTATTAACGAGATGGTTATGCGTTCGATGCGTACTACAGGGAAATTAATTGTTTTCATTGACCTGCTCTTAAAGTACAAAGCGTAAAGTTGATTTCGCTACATTGCTGATCCAAAAATAGTGAATTTCAATTCACATTTAACATTTGGAGATAATTATAAATCACTATGTTTTACACTCATATTGTCATACCACGCATTTTGCATATAATATTTTTTTCGAATCTTTGTCGGGCTCTTCATGCTTATACTATTAAAATCCGGATCTGAATTAAAAATTCAAAAATAAATTATAATACTCTTGCAAAATTTTCTTACTGATTTATAGAATAACATTTATACCTTTCTCTGTTTTACCAGGATGACATAGCAAACGAGAAAATTCTTAAAGCGTGATTTCTAGCTTTATATAAGAATTTATATTATTTAATCATAATTTTTGCAGCGTTGAGTTCTGCCACTCAACGCACAATGTCTGAACGCGCAGTACTTTGATTCTATGACATGTGGGGAACAGACGTGTCTTAAAACTAAATTGACAGGTTTCCTCTATCTACCCTGTTATGAGCGGGAAACAGTGTGAAACTAAAAAAAAATATTGAGAAGGCCGATAATTTAAATTCATACGCTCAGTTATTTAATTGTTTTAATTACATTAAATAAAACTTCAATCGCTTATATTTTACATGATTAAGATTTTTGTAGTCAAATACAAGCCCATTTTTTTTACCGACAACTCAAACTTGCAAGCATTACGAACTCTACCTTGTAAATTGACATTGACTTCTCAAGACCCGGATAGAGGAATATCTGATAGTGAAATAAAAGAAAATGTTTTTATGTCGCAGTTAAATACAACATACTATTTCGTAGAAAGTACTATTAGCAGGATGTACGACCTCAGAGCACTGTGTAGTTTGCCGACTGTCAAAGTTTATACCTCAAAATTTATATTGAAAAAGTATCATGTTATAGTGGATCTATGTAAATGTGTAAATGTGTTTTTATTAATATTTTTGTTGGTGCCGTGTTTCTGGTTTTATTTTTAAGTGTTTATATTCAAAATTTCAACCTTTTATAGAATAGTCATTTAAATTATATTATGGTAATAATAATTACATACTTATTTTATTTAAATGCTTGTCATTCATCGACTTCTATTGGTTGGAGACAAAAAGATCTTGTACTGACCTACTAAATCAACATTCTGTAATAAATATTTAGTTTTTTTTCTCATGCAAAATTGATGAAAAATGTAAAATGGGGACTACTAAGATATTTCTCAAGAAAGACCACGTACCGTTGTGAGATAGTTTTATACGACAGTGTGGATTCGAAAAAATACCACGATGGGCAAGGGACTATTTATTATAAATGGTAAAAAAATTACATAGTTCTTTTTTACAGATTTTTTTGTTATAACAATGAAACAAGTGAGTAAGAGTTGAAAAAAGCGAGCATTATCGAGTAGTATGTAATAAAAGAATATTATATATAATATAATAAATAATTTTCTTGAACATTTTCGTATTAAATAACGTAGTGACATTAAATACATTATAAATATACTTATAAACTAAATTTTCTAACAAAATGTTGAAAATCTAATAGCCCCTTGTAATAAATTATGTCACCGTCACTCGTTGCCAATATTGTATTCAAAATTTACTAATTAAACTGTTATTCGGATTGATTTTGAAATAAAACCTTATTTTTTGAAGCGCAATGCTCATTTTTGCGTGAAAAGAAAATATCGAAATTTGATAAAATACATTAGAGCAGATAGATACTTATTTTTATACTGTATAATTTTGTTTTAAAATAAAATATTTTTTTATCATTTATTTTTTTTATCAGCTTCACACTGTGTCCCGCACACGCACAAAGTGTGACTGTAAAACCGCCTGGTTGTGGGTTTGATTCCCACTCAAGGAGATGAAATATTTTTTTAAATTAATATTTCTTCGCTCTGTTGTCGAGCAAAGGGCGGCGTTGAGTTCTGCCACTCAACACGCAATGCCGCCAGAACTCGGCAGAAAGCGCGGCGTTGAGTTCTGCCCCTCAACACGCAATGCCTCCAGAATTCGGCAGAAAGGGGGTAACGGAGTGTCTTAACACTAGGTTCCCTCTGCCTACCCTGCTATGTGCGGGATACAGCGTGAAGCTGATCTTTTTTTTATTAAAATTAAAAAAATTAAATCAGCTTCACGCTGTATCCCGCACACAGCAGGGTAGGCAGAGGGAACCTAGTGTTAAGACACTCCGTTCCCCACTTTCTGCCGAATTCTGGAGGCATTGCGTGTTGAGGGGCAGAACTCAACGCCGCGCTTAACCTCGACACCAGAGCGAAGAAATGGAAATATAAATTTAAGTAAATATTTCATCTCCTCGAGTGGGGATCGAACCCACAACCAGTCGATTTTGCAGTCACACCTCGTGCCGCTGCGCCACGACCGGCCTCTTTTTTTTTTTATTTTAATTCAAAATTTATATTAAAAACTAATAATCTGCTTTACGTTCAGTATCTTTTGAAATATACCTTTTATAAATAATAGAAAAATTCCCTAAAAGATTGCATTCTCAAATAGCGTTCGGGGAGGCGTAACCGTTGCAATACATTTGGGGGCGAACAATAAAACTAGAACGATCTATATCTATAAGACAATATTGGTTTTTCTTGTTTGTTCATTGCACCACGACAATGAGATCCATGTATGAAAGGAGGATAAATAATGAAGAAAGGCCAGAATTAATGTACAGTTACCATATATTTGTACCAGATGCAGATGGAACCTAGGAATCTAGTGGTAATACACTCAGTTCCTATTACGACTCACTTTCCGCAGAATTCTCGAGGCATTGCGTGTTGAACGGCGCAACCCAACATCGCGCTTTGACTCGATACCAGAGCGAGGAAATGCCGAGTAGGAATCGGGCTCAATATAGTATATATATTATGAACATACTTACAGTAAATACTTAAGTATAGGAATCACATGTTTTATTAGTTTCAATTATCTTCGCACTTAATAGTGTAGGTAGAATGCGGCGTTGAGTTCCGCCACTCAACAAGCAATGCCTCCAGAACTCGGCGGAAAGTGGGGAACGGAGTGTCTTAACACTAGGTTCCCTCTGCCTACCCTGCTGTGTGCGGGATACAGCGTGAAGCTGATTTATTTTATTTTTTAATAGTGTAAGTAGAGTTAACCCAGCGGTAAAATATTGTTCTCTACTATCCACTACTTTACAAGCTACTTTACTTTACAAAATTTCAACATCATGTCTTATCTGGTACTTCAACGAGGAAAGTAAAAATAATTTAAATATCAACAATCAATCGAAAGAGGATAAATATAATACATCAATCGTGATCAAACTATTTATATTTCCATTTCTTCGCTCTGGTGTCGAGGTTAAGTGCGGCGTTGAGTTCTGCCCCTCAACACGCAATGCCTCCAGAATTCGGCAGAAAGTGGGGAACGGAGTGTCTTAACACTAGGTTCCCCCTGCCTACCCTGCTGTGTGCGGGATACAGCATGAAGCTGACTTAATTTTTTAATCGTGATCAAACGCTCTCCCACTCTTTAATGACATAGATTTCATTTGGTTTTTGATATTATATTTTTTTCTTCTACATCATTTCAGAACTTGGTGATAAATAATAATTAAAAAATTATTTATATTTAACCACTATCTTCATATGACAAAATAAAACGTTCATATAAATTGTATTTTTGTACCTATTCAGTAAATACTTAATATATATGTACTTATTACAACACAAAAGTATTTTTTAACCCAAAAACTACCTGGGTCCCATCGGAAAAGTACGTAACATAATATTTTTTTGCGTTCACCTTTACCCGGTTTCGTCAGAAACTATGTATTTTGGGTAAATTCAGGAATATTGTTTAATAGGGTGGAACAGCGGCTAAGTGGTGAGTCCACATTTTATTTACGGTTCGTGATCGTGCAACGTGTGAGGAATTACTTTGTGGCTACTGTCTAGTGACGTCATATGAGTGTAAAAGGTATGGGTAAGCTGACTTGAAATTATATTTGTTAGAGACCGCCGTGGCGCACAGGTACAATATTAATATCATAAACACATATTGTTGTGGGTTCGATTCCCACTCTGGGAAATTATATTGTATAGTGATATATATTTAATATTCTTATTTTCTCGCTCTGATACAGGCTAAGCACGGCGTTGAGTTCCGCTACTCAACACTTGGAAGTGTTATAATGAGAACGGAGTGTCTTAACACAATATTATCAGGTTCCCCCTGCCTATATGTTAGGATATAGCGGGAAGCAAAAATAAAGAAATTATATTGCAATGGCCGACGCTACATCGTCCGACTGTAAGTGTGATGGTTATAGGTTCGATTTTCACTCCGGTGAATAAATTGTTTAAACTGCAGCGTTGAGTTTCGTTTCATCGGATTATATATACAGCTTCATTTCATTAGAGAATTGAACTCATGGGAATATAGCACCTTATATTTTATAATTTATTTAATTTTATTGAAATTAAAAAATGTAAATATTAGGTATATGTGCATAAGATGAAATATTTTTTTTCTATACATCATCATATTAAATAATACCAATAGGAGGGTAATTTCTCGAGGTAATTTTTCAAACGCGTAACACCTCTGGGGAACTCTAAGATACCAATAAGGGCAAGATAAAATAAGGAAGTGAACGGAGAATACAGCTATGGATTGATATTTTGTAGAGGGTATAACACCTTATTTTTATTTTATTATTTTACTTATTTTTGTCATATAATTCAGGGTTATATGAAAAATGTGCATTTTAACGCCATTCTATACGGTTTTCAAGCAATCCTAATGTGTTCGTTTCCCATATAGATAAGATAAATAAGATAAGACAGATAAGAGCGCGGTGCTGGGTTTCGGTACGGTAAGCGGACTATGTTTATAAAATAAACAGACAAAATAGTGATCTCTCAAGAGATGAGATGAGTAGAGGTGTAATTTTAATGCTTAGATGACACAGCGCGCCGTTGAATTCCGCTAGTCAACGTCTCGACAATTGAGCTGCAAGTAAGGGACGAGGAATGGAGTATGTTCCCTATGCCTCCCGTTCCGTGCTCTGTCGTGAAATAAAAAAAAACTTATTTGAATTTATATTGCAATTTCTAACTTATCACTAATATTTTTATTTTCCTTCACACAAATCAACCGGTGATCTCTTACAATATAACGCAATAAGTTAAATTAGATCCACCCGCATAACTTAGGGTAGGTTACCCATAAATTGATACCCTCACTAAATCGAAGTGCGAGTATAAGCGATTTATGTTGTACTTATTATATTAATAATTGAAATTCTTTGGTGGATTGAATATTACTATTTTTTTTGATAGAGCGCGGTGTTTTTCATATATTTTTTTGGTTCAGAAAAATATTCATGTCTTAAAGTAAATGTTATTCATTTTATTCTTCAAAACATTTCAATCATTTTTTAACTCGAATTCAGGACGTTGGCGGAAATCAACGCCGTGGTTTTTGTTACCAGAGATGCGATATGCAAATAATTTTAACAAAATCATTCAAATATATATCGAATCCAAATCAACTTTAGATAAAGTGCAAAATATTTTTTATGAACCAATATGTTAGCCTGACAAAACAAAATAAATCTTTAATATTATTGTTCTTGTAATTGAAATTTAACTAGGCCATTCTAATACAGTGGGACGTCGCTCGCCTGTCTGTAAATATGATGTGTATAGTTTCAATTCTTGGAGCAATGGACTATTTTGATTTCCATTCCCTATTTTGATACTGTGGTCTTAATTACCGCGACTCAACTCGAACGAATTCAAGTTGAGAGTGGTGATCGAAGACTCAGTTTTCTCCATCTGCAGAAAGCTTAAAATCACCGATTAACTATCATATTCTTACACTATGGAGGCCGTCGTGTTACAGAGGCAAACTACTCGGCCTGGTAGCAAGGCAAGTTCCGCCTCTCAATATGCAATGCCTCGAAAATTCGATAAAAAATGGGGAACGAAGCGTCCTAAAACTAGGTTCCCAGGTTCCCTCTACCAAACCTAAAAAAAATAAATAATAATTAAATATTATATATCTTACAAAAATTTATAATGCTCCTAGTAAAATTTTACTTAAAAAATTACATTTTTAAATTCTGCAAAATATACATTTAGCACATTAAAAATTCATATCCATGATATTATATGAACGTGTACGATCCGTTTAAATGTACAAAACAAAAGGGACGTCAGCATGGAGATGACAGATCACGTAGAAAGTTGCTACTGCTATATCATATCTTAAAGGATCTTTTAAATATAGAACATATTATAAATATATTTAGACATTATGGTGCAGTAGTTAGTCTTACAGTTTCTAGGTAGCTAGTTCTATTTCAGATTGAGGAAAATTTTATATTAATTTGTGAATATTTTTTTTCACTATGACTGTGATTTCTTTTGGTATGGGAGGAAGATTTTTTTTTAAACGAAAAAAAGACAATTTTTAATCTTCATAGCCCATGACTGCAATAAGCATTTCCAAATATTATAAAATTAACTGTAGTCAATAATGGCCTAGGCCTGTACGTATATGAAAATAATTATATTTTTATTTTATCGCAGCTATTTATAGAAAAAATATTAAATTTTAAAAACAATGTTTTTACTTTTTTTAGAAAAGCATGTTGGAGTATTAAAACATGAAACCTCATTCCATTCCCCATTATAAGTTCATTTTAAGTCAGTAGGCCAGGTGTTGAATTACGATTCTTCGAGCTGGTTTTATTTAATCAGATCTTAATATTATTAAACTATCCGTAATAATATTAATAACAACCCCAATTTAGTTTCCTTAGGTCTTACGGTGACCACCTCTAGGCAACAGCTTGTGATATCTCAGAGATGGATTCCGGCAAATGTGTCACAGTAAAACATTTTTATATTCTATTATTATATTACGCTTGTAGCTTGTAACTGCGACTTCGCCGGCATGGTCACATGGAAATAGCTAACGGCTGAGGCCTGGACGACGGTCCCTTCCCGACCTTTTCAACTGTCCCACGTTACTCCGTTCCTTAAATGATGCCCTTCCTCAGAAATAACTTTGTAAAATATAATTGATTGCTAGCCTTCTGTAACATATACATTTATTTTGTTAAGTAAATATTTAATTTGTCGTGGCGGCACAAAGTGTGACTGTAAAACATACTGGTTGTGGGTTCGATCTCCAGTCGAGGAGATGAAATATTTACATTAATTTATATTTCCATTTCTTCGCTCTGGTGTCGAGGCAAAGTGCGGCGTTGAATTCTGCCACTCAACACGCAATGCCTCCAGAATTCGGCAAAAAGTGGGGAACGGAGTCTTAACACTAGGTTCCCTCTGCCTACCTTGCTGTGTGCGGGATACAGCGTGAAGCTGATTTATTTATTTACTTATAAATAATACATGTATGGATACATATATGATTTGTATGTAATAAGTGATAAAATAATAAGAATTTGAATGTGTAACTGTTGTAAAGAACATAGGATAAACCAAAACAGCTATGGTGCCTATAAACGAGTGCTAAACCACGTCTTACTTAAATATATTGCAAAAACGAAGATTTTTTTATATGTACAAATCTAAATAAAATAATATTAAGGTTTCAAAAAAAATTACAATATAAGTGAAACATGGTTATTTAGATATCCTGGTTTCTAAAAACTTATTACTTATTGTAGATTCATAGACGATTCTTCCTAGTGCCATCGCTGAAAATGACACAGATCTTTTCAAAGTGACTCTTGGGAAATATTGAAATCGTAATCTAATTGCAGCATACATAAATTCAAAGAAAATATTTTTTTCACAGAAAAGTTTTATCTTCGACTCGTGACAATTTTAACGATAAAAGTATTTTTATAAGCTAGCACTGAATAAAAGATTTTAAGAGAAGTGAGTTACGGTCTTCCAGCTTAGTTAAAGCATTTTGAAGTTCAAAGTAACCGTTTGCATGACAAAACTTGCATAAGCTTAGACTATTTATAGAAATATTTAAAATTTACGGAATAATAAATATAAAAAAAGGCTCACTTGTACTACTACTAAACAAAATTTATAACAGTATAAGAAATATTTACTTTTAATTCTTATTCTAAAACTCTAATCTTGAAATTTAACTTAAAGTAAATTTTTCTTATGTGCCTGTCCCTATAGGGGTCAAAGCGTTTTAGAGGCTTTGCTAAATTGATTTTATGTGTATTCCCGACTTATCCGCCCGTTGTCGTACTCCTGTTGGTGTTCGAGCCTCGTGCAAATTTTTACTTTAACGAAATAGTTTTATTTTGTAGACAAACAGCTATCTGCAATAGGCTTTTAGCATAAATTCAACAACATGTGCAACAACATTTTGTAATTTTTCTTCTGAATTTCCTTAGATTATAACTCTGTTTTTGTAATTTAATTAAAATCTATTCAATAATAATAGCCTCTTAATATAATAGTCTGAGCCTGGCTTTTATTATAGAAAAAGATCTGGAACATCTGAAGTAGTAGTAAGATATGATCTAAATGAAAATGGCGTCTTATAAGTCTAAGATAGCTCAAAGTTCTTTAGTATTACATTATACACAATATTTTATGTCATAGTCATTTGTGCATATACAGTATAATTCATTATATAAACTGCAAATATGATAAGATTTCGAAGACAATTTGTAGTAAATAATGTATTATAGAAAGATTAAGTCTGCACAAATTAAACTGCGGTCGACATTTAGTGATGAACTCCTATTCGTAGAACACGAATAGGAGTTCGTACATAATAAAACATTTAAAATTTATTATGTCCAATTACTGCATTTAATAGCCATAACCATTTATCTCAAATGAACTTAAATATTCATATATCATTCAGATATCAAGCAATCAAAAATGTTATTGACAAATATATTTTATAGGTAACTACATAAAATAAATCACATCAGTTACTAACAGACGGCTATGATTATTAATATCAATCTCATAACATTATATTTATTCAAATATCTTCATAAAGTCAGAGANTGTTGAGTGGCAGAACTCAACGCCGCGCTTAACCTCGACACCAGAGCGAAGAAATGGAAATATAAATTTAAGTAAATATTTCATCTCCTCGAGTGGGGATCGAACCCACAACCAGTCGGTTTTGCAGTCACACCTCGTGCCGCTGCGCCACGACCGGCCTCTAATTATATGCATCTTCATATTTTA
>JAAIXJ010001081.1:0-24292 GCA_013403705.1 Heliconius hermathena | reverse complement strand
GGGACTCGAACCCGCGCCTCCTGGAAACCGACCAGGCGCTCTGACCACTAAGCCATGCGTTCTCGCCAAGCTACGTCGAAATTTTTATACGCTTGTTACAACTTATTTATGTTGTTAGCATCTCTGTAGGGAGATTTTTACAAATTTCCGCTACCCAAAGATAATTACTAAGAATTATCGTTTGGCAAGAGAGAAACTATTTTTTAAATATTTTTAAACATTTTTAAAGTGTTATTCCACACTTAGGAAAGAAAAATACTTATTTAGAAAACGTATAAAAATTTGAACGTAGCGGGACTCGAACCCGTGCCTCCTGGAAACCGACCAGGCGCTCTGACCACTAAGAGCGTATGGCTTAGTGGTCAGAGCGCCTGGTCGGTTTCTAGGAGGCGCGGGTTCGAGTCCCGCTACGTTCAAATTTTTATACGTTTCCTAAATAAGTATTAAAATAGCTCTTCCTGTGATAGGTGAAGTGTAACTTAAAATTTGTTTACGTTATAAATCCAATTATAAGTTGTAGTTTAATTTAAAATGTACATAAAATATTTTGTTCAAAATGAAAAGAAATACCTGATAGAACATTATGTCCATTTATATGTAAATCAGTCTCATATTAAGTCCAAAACTTATATAAGAAAAATGAATTCTCTTTATTCCTTAAAGTTTTACTCGCAATATCACAAAATATTTTAATTTGAACTCCTTTATGATATCAAATTATAATACTCAAAACATGCCTCCACTTTTTAAGTTCTCTAATTTCCACCTTATTTTAAAACATTGCGTATTAAGTGATACCAAGCAACGCTGCGTTTTATAAAATTTTCCACAGTGGAAAACTGAAAAAAATATATAATCATTTATCCGAATGCACATAAATATGGTTGTGGGTTTAACCACTCTGCTTAAAGACAGACGCTGTCCAACTGCTAAGCTAATAAGTAAATCAATTACACCTTTATTGTATTCTAAACAAATAGGAGTAAGTCCGATTCTTCAAATATTTACTTGCAACAACACAAAATAAAATATTATTCTTCCATTATTTCAAATTATATCGTATTTATCCGAGAGTGCTTTCTATAAAATTTTGAGATGGCTGTCTCAGGAATGAGCGATGAAAGTGACTCCATGTTAATAACTCAGTACTCCGATGTCACTTTGCTGCTGAATTTTTGACGTGACTGGGTCCCAAAACTTTTCTTTGGGGAAGCTGTGATCTGTTTAAATAATAATGTAATTTTAAATGTTTCTGCAACTTGTGTTAGCAAAATGTTTTTGATCAAAATTAAAGTTTATATAAGGGACCGCTTCACGCTCTTTCCCGTAATATAGGATAGGCAGAAGGAATCTATTATGGAAAATACGAGATATGGTTTGTTGAGTGGCGGAACTGAACGCCCTTGTTAAATCGTTTAATTTTTTTTATACATTTCTACATTCTTCATAGGGATAAAAATAGAAAACATCATATTTAATCATTATATTTCTATTTTTTTTATTCTTTTACTATAAAATAATACATAGTAACAGAAGTGAGACAGTATCAATAATTAATTTAATAAATTGCTATCTTAATTTTTCATTTAGATTTTTTTTTAGATTCGCACTGTATCCCGTAGTTAGTACGTTATTGCGTGTTGATTGGTGGAACTCAGTTATTAGATCGAGGAAAAAAAATATTAAATATTTAATTTTCTCGTATTTAAATTGAACTCACAACCTATCATCTTTACAGTCACACGATTCTGCCTCTTCGTCACGACTAGCCTCATTTTATTTATTACTAAGCGACATTTTAATTATATTTCTTGAAGCTTCTATATTTTTCTTTTCCTTTTTTCTTCTTAATTAATTCTTAGAGGGCGAAGCTGTAGAAAAAACTAATGTTAATACAATTTCACGTGAAATTACTTCCCAATTTTGTATAGCGCAGGGATAAAATGACGAAATTCTTGGATCTCACATACATTTGGGTGACAATGATTTATCATTTATGGAGGAATTACTCTCGGTTGAGCGCCACTGCGGTAAGGCGCGTTTGAAATATTCACCTCTACTATTATCGATACTCGATATCGTGTACGTACAAAAATGTAGATTTTTATATCTAAATTCTTGGAAAAATTTAAGTAAGAAGGCCTTCTAGCTTGTAAGTCAAGATTGTATCAAGAAATAAATAAAGAAACCAAAGGATTATTTTTTTTTATGGAAAAGACAAGGCAAACGAGCGTTCGGGTCACCTGATGGTAAGCGATCACCGCCACCCACGACCCCTGCAACACCAGAGGAGCTACAGGTGCGTTGCCTGCCTTTAAAGTGGGTTGGGTGCCGGAGCCCGGCATTACCTGATGTGAAACGCGGTGCTATAAGGCCAAACTTTTCTATGCTGTAGATATAAACATTATATATGCGGAGTCAGATTTGAACCTACTAGCATCACTTTATTCAAAATCATCTCAACTATGTCATAAAATAGTATTTTTTTTCATCATAAATGTATATTAGCAAAAAAAAAATAACACTACACGTTAGTCACTGCAGTACAAAACATTTTATGTATTACATTTTATACGACAAACTTATGGTAAAGTATGAGAAATTCAATTATTTTTCACGTTATTCGTTCATCTCGGGATTTAGCGAGAATGAATTTTTCCTTCAGTCTACGCACCTACCAGTGTGTGATTTGTATGGTTAGTTTCAACTTAAGAAAATCTTGGTGTTAAATAATATTAGTTATTTTTTTGAGCTTCACGTACCCCTGTTAAGTAGAGCAGGCAAATAGAACCTACTGTAAGAAGAACTCATTCCATTAAGTTCCGTTCCCCACTTTCCTTAGTAATGAGGCAAAGCGCGATGTTGAGTTCCGCCACTTAATATGCAAAACCTCCAGTATATGGCGGAAAGTGGGTAACAGGAGTCTTTTAAGGAGAACGGAGTGTCTTAACACTAAATTTCTAGGTTTCCTCTGCCTACCCTGCTACGTGAGGAATACTACGTAATAATTTTTGAGACCGTCGTAGTGCAATAGGATAGTATATGTTTAAATGCAGTCATTGTGTCAAAATTACAACCGTGGTTTCGGCCCCTATTCTAATAGCGGGAACAAAATGTGGCGTTGGGTGTTTTACTCAAAAAAATCGAGAATAGAGCACAGAGTGTTGAGGTTGAGGTTACCGTTTACCAGGGAGGTCGTTATTTGTAATTGTATAGCACCAGTAATTACTAATTTAGAGAGGTGCCTTCGTTTTTATAGCATAGCTTTAATTTAATTTTTCTCGTATTCTGATATCTTATATATTCTTATAATCTCTATACCTTAAAACCAACAAAAGCATGTTCTTTTTATAAGGTATAATTGATACTTTCATAAATAATTTAGTACTTCCGTTTTTGAAATAGTATACTGTGGTAATGGCGGAGAAACGTGTTTCGACTGACCGAATTTATATGCCATTTCGAAAAAACGGGTCATTTGTACGTCTGTGTGGACAGTGGTCTTTGTGGACACCGGGACACACAAGCGAAAAACGGGAGGTCTGGTCACGTTAGGCATACTGCACATAGCAGGATTGGCAGTGGGAACCAGGGAACCTAGTGTTAAAATACTCAGTTCCCACTAAGACACTTCCGTTCCCCGCTTTTCATCGAATTCTCAAATCAATGTGGTTTAATATTGCAAATAGCCATGAGAACAAATACCAGTGATTCAAATGTACTACCACTTTGTCTCCTTAATAAAAAACTAATAATAATTACCTTATTACCTATATATTTATAATATATATTTTTATATTTCCTTCGCGGCGTTCAGTTCCGCCACTCAACACGCAATGCCTCCAGAATTCAGCGAAAACTGGGGAACGAAGTGACTTTACACTAGGTAAAGCTCTACCTACCCTGCTGTGTGCAGGATACAGCGTGAAGGTGTTTTTTTAAATTTATAATACAAATCACATATTAAATTTGACATTTCATATTAACCATAATCTTTTAATATACAAACTGTTTGAACGCTAAACTTGCGGTAGAGGTTGCATTGAACTCAGCTCATAAGGCTTCCCAATATCCCAAGTAATTTCCGTTTTAATCATTCCTCTTCTGTATTGCATCGCCAGTGTGACAAAGGCAAGTAAATATTAATATGTTGTATACAAAATGTCGCTTATAATATAATAATATCGATTAGTTTTTGGTTTTAGTGTGGCTTTACTGAGTTTGCGTGATGGTTGTGGGTTCAATTTTTTCTTACATAGTTTTATCGATAGGTAGAATCTAGTGTTAAAACACTCCGATCTTAAATTTTCACTTAATTTTCAAGATATTTCGCGTTGAGTGCCAGAACTCAACGCAGTATTCTTTCTACTAGACCGAGGAAATGTTTCTTAGTGGGAATTGAACCCATAATCATCGCGTTTACAGTCTAAGCTAAGCCTTCTTGCCCCATAGCGGTACGATGTCCTCGTGGTTTTTTTGTGCCCATGCACCACGACTGGCTTCATCACCACATTCAAACTAGCCTAAGTTAAGCGTCACTATTATCTTTTTTAATTTAATTAATCATTTATTTTTCTTTCATATATATTTCTTTTTTCCTGCGCTGTTAAAGCTGATTGTTTTACCAAATTTAATATTATAAATAATAGAACGAAAAAGGAAAAAAGTCAAAGGCTAAGCTATATTGTAAATAACATGACGTAAAGACAGAATCACACCCTGAGGAGACCTAGCGGAAAATGGAGTTGTATGAAACAGCTTTAAGATTATAGAGATGTTTTATAATAACGTAGGGCGTTCGTGGCTCAGTGAGATAACGTTTTACTTTCAATTGTCAGTTTGATTCCCATTCGGGGGAATGGACTATTTTCAAAGCGTGGTGTTGAATTCCGCCAGTCGACACGGTATGTTGACCACTACTTCCTTCTCTTCCTCTAGGTAGAGAGGAAGTAGTACGTTAGTGTTTAAGCGAAAAAAATGCAAATTTGTAACATTTTTTTAGCTGTATCCAGCATATAGCAGGATAGGGAGAGGGAATCTGGGAATTATTAAGAAACTCCCATTCCCCACTTTCTGCCGAATTCTGAAAACATTGCATGTTGAATGGCGGAACTCAACGCTGCGCTTTGCCTCATTACCAGAGCGAGAAAACCCACAACCGTCGCAGTAATGCCAAACGCTCTACCGCTCTACTACTTCATTGTCAATAATTACACCAGAGCCATATATATGACAAATAACTATCGATTACGCAACAAATGAATGTATTTACATATTAATTCGGTCCGTCTGTCTATCGGGTATAATCTTAACCGTTAGGGATGCCCGTATTGTGCATATCAATTAGATATAGATACTGGATGAATTTGGATGAGTTTAGAAAGTCAATGGATGTTTGTTTTGCATAATTATGTTATATATATTTCTATACTGATATTATGAAATTGATAACTTGTATTGTATGTATAGAGACATATCAGAAGTTATACATTCGTTTTATAGCGATTTAAATCAATTATATCGAATGATCGGATATTAGAGGATTGATTAAATAAGGAGGTCGGCGTGGCCCTGGGGCACAAGGAAGGGTGTGACTATAACGTGACGGTTATGGGTTCGATCCCCACTACGTGAATGTTTCTTATTTCTTAATATTTTCATTTCTTCGCTCTCTGGCATCAAGGCAAAAGCCTAGCACTGAATTCCACCACTCAACACGCAATGCCTCGAAAAATTCGGTGGAAAGTAGGGAACGGAGTGTCTTAACGCTAGGTTCCTTCTGCCTACCCTGCTGTGTGCGGGATACAGCGTGAAGCTGATTTGAATTCCCCATAGAATAACTATTGAAACTATTATTTGAATAGATATCTATATAAGGTGGCCCGCATTATTAAATAAATTTTACTAAGCGTGACGTAACGTCAATCTAATGACGAAATTGATTTTGGTCACTTATTTTTGTCATTCACATATTTAATTTTGTCTTTTACTATGTTTTTTAAGATAATATTGAGGTTATCTTCCTTTCTCCGCTCAGGTAAAGTAACTAATTGCATTTAGAATCGCAACTATACATGTAAATGGTAATGTTTTGAATTCGTACTAAAAAAAGAGTGTCTTGACACTAATGTTTTATTTGTACACGGTTCACTGTCAAGTTATTGAAGCGCTCTTTGCGCCGCCGCCATTTTAAATCTCGAAATATTTGCAATTAACAATAGGTATATATAATATTAGTAAAATAGTTTATATTCCTTTTGTATAATTTACATATATTATAATTTACATGTAACAAGACAAAATACGGCGTGGAGTCACATAACTCAACACTAGACAATATCTCGAAATTGGGCCGTAACAGAGTGTTTTAACACTAAATTCCCTGTGCCCCTGCTTTACGCGGGATACACCGTGCAGCTAATAAATATATACTTTTTTTATTATATTTTCCTTACTTTTCAAAACGATATTGAACCATATTTATGAATCAACGACTTTTTATTATATAGTCAGTTAGTTACATGGCGTCATTTAGTTGTCAAGTAGGTAATTTTAAATGAGTTTAAATGCGGTAATCGTGTATTATTTAATATTCAAAACCATGCATATAATGGTAAGTGGATAAAAGTTTTTTTTAATAAATAGCATTGTTAATATATCAATTTATCGGAAAAAAACGACTGATTCTTAAGACTTCTCAGTCCGCGTCTTATTTTTATAAATTATATAATGTACTAATTTTATAATGTTATATATTAAATAAGTTTTGTATCTGTGGCTTTGCTGTTATTGTCCGATCGAAATTATTAGTTTTGCATAATATATGACATATTCTAAGCCCGATAGCCTTCCGCAATAAATGGACTATCTAAACAAAATTAGTTTTTCAATATAAATCTTTATTGGGTCCTGAGTTTTGCGCATTCAAACAAACAAACGCAACTGCTTTATAATATGATTAATTAAGTATTTCATAATCAAATTGTCCATTTTAACCCTAGTATACTAAATGTAAAATGCTAAATGTTCTGAAAAGAAAACTATGTATAGCTTTATTATAACTAATAAACTCTATACTTATTAAAATTGTCACTATAGTATAAATTTAATAGGGAAATAATCTGAAATCCTATATAACTTATATATATCCTTTAATTTTCTAAATGAAAATCAAATATCAAAGATCAAGCTCAATTGTATCATTACGTTTGTAATAAGCTTTTCAAAAATGAAAGAACATGCGCAAGAGTCGATCGAATTAACTGTGCAATTAAAAGTATTTTATATAAAAAAAAATATAATATATTTTATAAAAAAAACAAAAGTTAGCCTAAAATATATATTTTTTATTAACATTATAATTAAACATAAGTAAAAAATACTTACATGGCAAAAGTATAGTAAAACTGAAAATCCACCACATTTCGGTAGGTTTATTAGAACATCACAAGCACATATCACAATAAAGACACAAGCGCGTCAACGTGTTGCAGGTTCGATTCCGCACACGTAACTAACCTTACTTTACTAGCTTTCGTCTGGAAGCATCGATGTGTGACGACAATCGTTTTTTATAGGGGGATGTTCATTCATCATTTGGCGCGATTGTGAATTTTATAATATGGTCTATATGGTTGTGTATTTGCTTTTTTGATAATGATAACCATTTAAGTGACAAGACACTCCGTTTTTCCCCTTTTTGTCTTAATTCGAAGCATTTCGTGTTGAGTAGCTTCCGACATTTTGTCTCTTCTGTCTCTAGTCAGAGTGGGAAATAAATATAATTCGTTTGCCCCCAATAAGGATTGAACACACAATCATCGCATCTACAGCGATCCAGAAGTTTCAATGGCCACGATGGCCTAAGCCACAGATTACGTTAGGTATAATTTCTGAACTACAATCAATATAGTTATTCTTTGTTTTTTTGGATTTTTTTACGAGATGAATTTATTATGAGTGTAAGTAAAGATGGCTAATGCAAGGTAAATATAAATATTCTTGCTGGTATATTTTTTTTATAAAGAATTTTGATGTTTATAATTATTACTGTTAAAAATATAAGTAGCTCCACGTTCTATTCCAAAAATAGCAGGTACAATCTAGTGTTGTACACCGTAGTTAATGAACATACCATTAATCTAGTGTCTAGAAACTCCGTCCTCTGCTTTCCTATCGAGTTCATGACATTACGTGTTAAGTGGCAGAGTTCAATGCGTTTGTCGTCAAGAAGCTTGCTTAATTGTAAATGACATTTAATTGTAATTTTATAGTGATATATGGTGAAAAAAACCTTGTTTAAGTAAAATAAGATCTATTAGTTATGAGATTACATTCAAAGTAGATCATACCATATTAGGTCATATTAAATAAAACAAAACAATGAACGTCAGTCAATGTCACCAAGAAACTGTCTTTTAATTAATATTTATTGGTAGCGCGTCCGGCGCGTTCAACTGTTTATTATTGCTATACTATTTTTATATGGGGATTTGACAGGAATGTGTCTATTTTTAATACTTATTTTTTTTAAATGTTCTATTTATACTATGACAGTGATATTTTACTATCTGTATACTGTGTGTTTGAAGTAACAGTGTGTCCAACTTAGCACCACGTAGAGTTCCGCCATTCCAACACACAACGTCTCGAAATTTTGGAAAATGGGGAACGGAATGTATTGTCTAGGTTCCATCTGTCTGTGTGTTGTACCATTCCTTTATACAGAATTCAGCATGAATTAAAAAAAATCTGTATATATTTAAACTACTTGGACGTTGACCCTGCGCTGCAGCTAAGGAGTTACTTAGGAACTAGTCAATATACTCTTTGTTACAATATTATTTAAATAACTGTTTCTAATAAATTTTATTTTTGATACTTTTAGTTTTGAGCTTCGATTGTAAATGCGACATTAGTAAGTTCACTTTTTTGCTTGCTTATCTATCTTATTTTTATGCTTCACGCCGTAACCCGCATATAATAGGGAACCGTGTTACGTGCGGGATACAGTGATGAGATTCATGTTCCTTCTACCTACAGAGGGTATCTGAATCTTATTAAGTCACGTACCCTTCCGAGACTCAACTCAACGCACTGTACCCCGTTACCAGAACGAGGAAATTAATATATTAAATATTTCATTGCCTCGAGTCGGATCGAACCCACAAACTGCCGCACGTTTGTGCTCCTGCGCGATGGCTGGCCTCAATGGTTTTTTTGTAAAATAAGAATATAGTAAAAAGATTTTAACTCATGTAAAGCGTGGCGTTGAGTTCCATCACCCAGCACGCAATGCTTCTAGAATTCGGCGAAAAGTGACAAACGGAGTGTCTTAATACTAGGTTCCCTCTGCCTAACCTGCTGTGTATGGGATACTGCGTGAAGCTGATTTAATTTAATTTGATTTTATTTTATTTCATAGATAAATGGACCACTTACTCCTATGACGGCCGAAGAACTTTTATACCTAAAATGTATTACACGAACGAAGTTAAACCTACCCTACAGCAATATCCGAATTAATAGAAAGCCGAAACTTAATAGTCGAAGTCTGTTCAGTCAATTTGTAACGCCATTCCAAAATTCACAAATAATAATTAAATTTGTGTATCGATGTTTGTGATAAAATCATTGATTTATGATATAATGAGTTTAGAGACAAATTATAACTTAATAGATTAGATTGTGTGTTACATGTAACTTATTTACCTACTTGTAATATATTCTTTCATTATTTGATAGAAAGGAGGCTATTGTGGCGCAATGGAATAGTGTCTGTTGGTACAACGCGATGGATTGTAGGATGAATTCCTGCTTAAAAAAGTGAATTATTTTAATTTTCTAGTTCTGGCTAGACTGTCTTTCTATTTATCTTCACATATTTTTGTTAACGTTTAACCTCTATTTAATCATTTAGCTCATAATCCAAAGTTAAACTTAAACTCAAAATAACTAATAAAGCAATAACGTTCTAAACAATTCCATTGTATTCACATTGCTATCAAAATATTTGTGTTTACACAAAAAAAAATCGCGTGCCTCACGAACTGTGAGCCCTAATAACTGTAGTATTGAAATACATTATATTACATACCTACATACGGGTTTTTTGGCTCACATTTTGTTACTAACTAGGAAATGAAGCAAAACATACGATAGATATAAATTGGATAGTATTTTGTGACATAGTGGAGCTTTTTGCAGAGCTTATTTAAATAACGAGGCCGTCGTGGCGCACTAGCAGAGTAAATCGTAAATGTGACAGTTGTGGGTTCGATTCGCACAGGAGAGTGAATCATTTTTACTTTTTGACTCTGGTAATATTATTTATTGCTGCATTAAATTTCGTCACTCAACACGCAACGTCTTAAATTTTTTTAAGTATGTGAACGGAGTGACTTAATACTAGGTTCCCTGTACGTAGAAAAATCTATGCGAGAAAAATCGTGAAGCTGCCGATACTGCTGCTGCCGGCTGCCGCTGCTGCTGCTGCCGGTACAATATTTTTTATGTTTAATATTATATTTAATTTAATGCATATGTAAATATAAATTAATAACTTTAGAGTGGGTCAATTTAAGTACAGTGGGTAAGTAATCAATTTTGCGGAAATCTATACAATAACGGTCATCCATAATAAATGAGAAGATTTTTGTACTCTACATTACTTAATTACAAAAAAAATCATTAATATTATCCATCGTAACAAATTGGCACTGACACACAGTTTAACGTAATAATTATATCAATTTTTCATTTAATCGCGTTTGTTGAGTTTTATCTCTTAATTTTCTATATTATTTCTTACCCTGATATATGCGCGTTATACATATAGCAGAGTAACTTGAGGAAACCTAGTGTTAAGACACTCCATTGTGCACTTACCGCCTAGTTTTCGAGACGTTTCGTGTTGAACAGCAAAACTCAACGTCGCTCTTTATGTTGCCAGAGCCAGGAAATCACAATAACTAAATCCTCCGAATGAGAATCAAACCCACAACTGTCGCGATTATAGTCAGGCCTCAAATCCTACATATTACATTAATTTAAAAGTTTCTAGCAAGCTGTCAACTGATTAAGGGACATCGGTGGGGCGTGACGAAAGCGACACGCTGCGGCCGCCGGAAATCCGACAGTTCCGTATGCAAAACATTTATTTACGCTTATTGAATTAAAACATTGTTATATTTTCTTGGTCTAGTGACAAGATAAAGTGCGGCGTTGAGTTCCGCACTTAATCATGTACAATCAACACTTAATATATAATATCTCAAAAATTCTGGGGAAATTTCGGAACGGAGTATTCTAATACTAGCTTTCCTCTGCTTACTCTATTTAATGCGGGATACAGCATAAATTAAAAAAAATATAAAAAAAAATCAATTTTTAAAAAAATAATTTTCCCTCATATAGCGTTGCGTGTCGAGCGATGGGAACTAGCGTCGAATGTTAATCAAGTATATTGCGAAAACTAAAATATTTTTACATATCTATTCCCCCCAGTCAGGTTCGAACTGATAACTATCACCTGTTTAGTCGGACACTTTCCCGTATACGTTGTGTCAACGCCATATGGCGTCGTTTTTATTATTTCATACCTGACCAACTGACAAGTAAAAATCAAAATTACTTGTCGTTTAGCCTTTTTTTAGCCTAAAGGGAACCTGGGAACCTAGAGTTATGATAAACTCAAAGGCGCGATTTGGCTCGCTACTATAGCGAGGAAATGAAGATATTTAATATTTTATTTCCTCGACTTGAAATCGAATGTGCAACAAATGTCGCATTTACTATAGCATGCTTCTATCCTTGTGCCACGTGATATTGACCTTGAGATATATATATATATATATATATATATATATATATATATATATATATATATATATATATNTATATATATATATATGATAAGATATATAAGAGTATTAGTACGATATTCCAAAATTCCAACGGAAACGGAATTTTACGTTTAAAGTCAGATCAAACAAAATTACGGTTAACCCGTAATTTTGTTTGATCTGACTTTAAACTCTTTAAATAATAAAAAAATATTTTTAATAATATATAAATTCCTCCATCATATTTGAAGGGACTGATGATTAAAATATAAATTAAAAAAATCACACATCACTTATTTTACCTTCACAAGGTAGATACAGATAATATATTTTTACAAGTTTTTATTTAAGTTGTCGTGTCAGTATGTGCGCTATAACTTTGGGTATATGACATTTAGCAAACTTAATTTGACATAATAATTTTTATTTTATTTTTAATTTGACATAATCAAATCAAATCAGCTTTACGCTGTATCCCGGACATTGCAGGGTAGACAGAGGGAACCTAGTGTTAAGACACTCCGTTCCCCACTTTCTGCCGAATCCTGGAGGCATTGCGTGTTGAGTGGCAAAACTCAACGCCTCGCTTTGCCTCGACACCAGAGCGAAGAAATGGAAATATAAATTTAAGTAAATATTTCCCTCGAGTATGGATCGAACCCACACCCAGTCGGTTTTACAGTCACACTTTGTGCCGCTGCGCCACGATCCACTTTTGAAATTTAAAGTTCAGATTAGACTTCAGTTTTGATGACAATGAAATTAAATTTATATAAAGAAAATAATTATTTACTCAATATTGTTGCTAATCCAATATGGCCGCTGTAACAAAATGGCGGATTACTAAATTTGCACAATCCACCTAATATGGGTATTGAAAAGGACTGAATTTATAAAATACAATACGCCATGAACTAAAAAGCTTTTTTAAAAAGTTTTTAATAAATATTTTATTAATACACTTACGCCCAATATTAATAATCTATATTCTACGTCAATCTTCGATTGTTCCATATATCTATCCAATCTAGGGATTGGATAGATATATGGAATAATCGAAGATTGAGGTAGGAGATAGATTATTAATATTGTTAAAGTGTATCACACTAAGGATAGCTAAAGTTTTTTTAAGAAACATATATAAAATTTTCAACACAAAAATGAATATCTAGTGGGATGTTCATTCATTATTATTATTTCAATTACTTTTTATAAGTTTGTTTTTTTTTTAATCCGATATTAATCTCTCCGTTCTCTCCAATTGTAATAATCTAATAATATTAAACAAACAAGTCGCCATAGCAAAAGCAACAGGACTATAAAGTCGGGATCAGGGGGCATCACTGAGCCGTAACCGAAGCGATAAGTCACCGGATGTCCGTCTTCCGTGTACAACATTCCATAGAGTGCCTACAAGTTGGTAGAAATTATTTATTGTTTCAAGTTTCTGTAAGTATTTTGTGATTTAATTAGAATTTTTAATTAGATATGTTATAGAAGTAAATAAATGCTTTTATTGTTTGGGTAAAAACATAAAAATAACTTTACGGTGTAAAGTAGAGTAGCCAGACCTATTAGTAAGACAGTTAGCTCCCCACTATCAGCCCAAGTCCGTGACAAAATGCGGCAAGTGGCGGTACAAAACGCCGAGCTTAATCTTAACATGACAAAAAGTCCAAATAATTCATTCGTAAATAGTTATGAGTAGCAGACTAGCAACTATTCTAATCAGCTTCACCCTGTATCCGCACACTGCAGGATAGGCAGAGGGAACCTAGTATTTCCCCACTTTCTGCCGAATTCTGGAGGCATTGCGTATTGAGTGGCAGAACTCAACGCCGCGCTTGTCCTCGACACCAGAGCGAAGAAATGGAAATACAAAATTTAAGTAAATATTTCATCTCCTCGAGTGGGGATGGAGCCCACAACCAGTCAGTTTTACAGTCACACTTTGTGCCCCTGCGCCACGACTGGCCTCATCAGCAACTATGCTAGAAATACAAATTTGAATCCTGAACTATCGTCTACTTTATTCATTCAGATTCATATTGCACCACAACATCATTATCTAAGACTTTACACGTGCTTAAGCAGGTTTGATTAAAAGAACACACGAATAGGAGCGGTACGATGTAAAACGCGAATGCAAAGAACTCAATTGTTTTACTCCGTAAACCCGTTCTGTCACGCTTTCTTACCATACATGGTATTGTAGTCATATATCCACAGAAAGCACTGTCGGCCAAAACAGCGGATACACTTTCATTTATATTTTGTTTACGCAGAAGTAGGAACATGAAGGTTGTGGGTTTGGTTCCCACTCTGGAAAATGAATAGTTTGATTTTCCTCGCACTAATATTTTGAAAAGAAAACTTTTACTCTGGCTATTCTCCTACACTGGAAAAAGTGTAAAACTGTTTTTTTTTATTATTTTATTAGTAGAGAATTCTATATGTGGTATATTTGCAGTGGTTGTGGGTTCTATTTTTGCTCAAAGGAGTTTTTTACCCATTTAGTATGTTGCTAACAAAAACGGGAAACTACGAGAGTATATCACTTTAGTCTACTTACGAAAATGTGGCGGTAAAAAATATTAAGCACATTAAAAATCAATATACTTATTTTTTGTTTATCTGGTAATTGTTAAATAAGCAAATAGAGCATTTACAATTAATTACATTTTTGTCGAATAAAAGAAAATAGAAATTATAAATTAATTTACTTTATAAACTATATAAAATAATTTGAGATTTTCTCTATTACTACAAATAAACTTATATAACAGTCTGTGAACTTCCAGCTCCTCTTCGAAGAATCTAAATTCTTTTAGATCATTGAAACATTTTTCTCTGTAAAATTCCAGATATTTCGTTATATATAGTTCTTTTGACATACTTTTTACTAGTTGCCAGCGTACGATAAAACCCATTATAATTGCGAAAAGTACATAGAAATTAATTATGTAAGAAATTAATTATATTTGTAATGTTCACATAGAACATTACAAATATAATTAATTTTTTTTTTAGCTTTACGCTTTGCCTTATATAGCAAAATAGGCAGTGGAAACCTATTGTTAAGATAATCCGTCTCCCACTTTTCGAGACATTGAGTGTTGAGTGGCGGATCTCAACGCTGCGCCTTGATTTTAATGTCTAAATATGAAATCAGGTAATAAAAGTATATGTGGTACTTAATGTGGCCTCTAGTGTAACGCCTATCGCAGTACGCGAGGTGTTAGACACCGTGACTAAGTTTTATGCCCTGATTGTGATTTTTTTGTTATACCTAACACCATAGCCGCTATTCTTTTTTTAATGAATTTAAAATCCTTGTCCTGGTAAAAGGTGCTTAAAATTGTTTTACGAAAATATATTTTTGTACACTTTATTTAGTTTTTTAATTCACCTACTGACGACTGTGTAGTATTTGTTTTTAATTGTTACACAAATTGAAATACGACTGATACTAAATATATGCAAAAAAATAATAATAAGACGAAATATCGTAAGATAGGATTACTTTGCCAAAACGTTCCGCTCTCCATTTTCCTTCCAATTATTGGGACATTGCTTGCATTGCTTTTTCCTGGGTTTTCTTTTGTTACCAGGGCGAAGATATAAAAGTAAATGGGAATCGAATGCAGAACCGTCGCGCTTACAGCCAGACTTTACTCCACAGCGCCATGATGCCCCCAATCTAGTGAATTTTATACTATTTTAAAACGAAACATAGGCAGCTGTGTGCAATATATGCAAAAACACCGGAGAATTTTTATGACAGAACCTTTAAAATGTTAAGTTTTTAGATGACGTTTTAAATATATTCATAGGTTTTATGATTACACGTGCTTTTTTTTCAAGATTTTTATTTAGCGAAAGCATATTGAAAAGGAATTGGAACGCGGCATACATTTTTAACGAAGAGAATTCAATTTCGATAAGGCCCGTATCGCACTCACAAACAATGACAACGGTACACAATTTTTTCAAAGGGGAAACGAAAAGGTAGCGATAACGATAGTTTACTATTTAGAAAAAAAATATGGATTTGGAATTTAAAGATCGTTATTAGAGGTCTTTCCCAGGTTTCCCTCCGAATGCTATGTGCGAGCCAGTAAGTGCTATGCGTGAGGCCAGTCGTGGCGCAGCGGCATAAAATGTGACTGTAAAACCGACCGGTTGTGGGTTCGATCCCCACTCGAGGAGATGAAATATTTGCTTAGATTTATATTTCCATTTCTTCGATCTGGTGTCGAGGCAAAGCGCGGCGTTGAGTTCTGTCGGTAGAAAGTGGGGAACGGAGTGTCTTACCTCCTCTGTCTTACCTCTTGTCCCTCTGCCTACCTGTGTGCGGGATACTGCGTGAAGCTGATTATTAACAACATATTGTTTTCTTAAGTATTCTTAGTACAATAAAGAATAATATAATAGGTCGGGGCAAAAGTATTTTCGTATTTTGAATATATTATTAGTAATCAAACCTCTTTGGCTATAAAAAACAAACTAGTTCCCGCCATTTTTCAATTATTTTTCAAGCAAGCGAAATGAATGTATGTGACTAAGAAATTCAGTATATTTTAAAATTTTATTACAAAAAAGGTAAAATGCGACGGACGCCGCGAATAAATGGACCTAATGCGGTATCAATAAGAGTAGCACAAATGTGGTTCAAGCGTTTCAAGTCTGGAGTTTTATTGTGAAAGATGAGCTGAAGATTTGCACAGATAAAATCCATTCCATCTTTGGAAAAGTGGAGCAAGATCGACATATTAGTAGCTATGGTATTGCTAAAGAACTGGATGTTGATCGTAAAATAGTTTTACGTTATTTACGAAAGTATGGGTACAAGAGAAAACTTGACATTTGGGTACCACATGATCTCACTGAGAGAAACCTAATGCAACGTGTTTCCATTTGCGATTCTTTGTAGAAACGTAACAATTCCGAACCATTTCTTATACAGTTGATTACGGGTGATGAAAAATGGGTTACTAATGTCTTTTATTATCAGCAACTGATGAGGTTAAAAAAAGCTATTGAGAAAAATCGGCTGGAGCTGGTGAATATTGAGGGTGTGGTGTTCCACCTTTACAACGCCAGACCGCAATCATCTATAGCCACGCAGCAAAATTGAGAAAGCTTGGCTGGGATGTGTTGATGCATCCTCCGTATAGCCCTGACCTTGCTCCGTCAGATATCCACCTGTTTTGGTCATTGCAGAACTCTTTAGGAAGCATAAAGCTAACCTCAAAAGAACACTATGAACACTACCTGTCAGATTTTTTTAATCAAAAATCTCAAAATTTCTACAAGAATGGGAATGCACTACCCATAAGATGGCAATAAGTCATCGATTAAAACAGCACATATATATTATAAATAAATAAAAAATAATGTTCACTAAATAAATTACACCTAAAAAAAATATTTTCCTTTGTATGAACAATACGAAAATACCATCAAGATAACATATTCTCTTTATTTTCCAATGAAAGATTTTCAAAAAGTAAGCTATAATGAGTCATTCTTTTATAATCAAAATTACTTGAAGATCACAACACTCTCGCTTTAAGTGGTATCTGAGTACTAATTAGTAGATCTAATTACTGAAGGCTTTCAATACAGTGTTGCCTTTGAAAGAATCTTTTTGTTATTGTAGTTGCTACGTCTTTCTGTATGCAATTTGTATATATTTACGCGTATTTATGTTATTTTAATAGAAAACTTTTAGATATATATATATACAAAGAAGAAAGAAGTATCCTGTATAAGATTTGAAGTCAGTTTTTGTACTTTTTTTAAGAAACAAATATGTAAAATGTAAAATGAAAAACAGAAATACCTCAACAAACTGTTTTATTGTAAACGCAACAGTTGTGGGTTCGATTCTTACACGAGGAAATAAAACATTTAATATTTTCATTTCTTTGCTATGTTAACGAGTTGTGTCCCGTAAGTATGTGCTTATTGAAATCAAAAAAAAAACAATATAATTTACATATTTCTTATATCAGATATTTCCACCTAAGTTCAATATAAATTTGCAAAAACAAAACAAACGTACCAACGCCGAAGCACTTCGATAATCAACAATTACATACAATCATTTAGATCTACAAAATTATCGGTTGCAAGGTGTGTGTAATAGTAGCACGCGAGCTTCGATGAAATTAGTTTAGAACTTCGATATATAGATATTGTGACAATCTTTTTTTTTAGGTTAGATAGTATTTTTAACTATTATATTCTGTTTTTTAGCTACACATTGTATCCCGCATTTGGCGGGATAGTCAGGAAAAGATGGAACCTACTGTTAAGATTTACTGTTCCCAACTCTCCGCCAAATTCTTGAGGTATTGAGTGGCGGAGCTCAACGCCACATGAAAATATTAAATATTTAATTTCCGCAAATGGGAATCCAATTATTACTGGTTTCAACATGTATAAAATTTATATTACAGGGATAAATTATAATTTATCCCTGTAATATAAATTTTATANAAATCAATATATATATATATATATATATATCAATAATATATATTATTTGTAATAAAATGTAGGGAGTACATTTATTTTTTGTTGAAGTAGTCTGACCAAAAATAAAAATTGGGGCCATCATTGTGAGTGGAGGAAAAGGAAGAGTGGAGGAATTATTTATTTTATATAGTGTCCTAACACTTGATTCTCTCTGCCTACATTTGATTTTTATGGAAAAGACACTGTAAATGAGCGTATTGGTCAACTGATAGTAAGTGATAACCACCGCCCATGACCCTGTATAACACCAGAAGAGCTACAGGTGCATTGCTGGCCATTAAGGTGGATGTAGACAGGATATTTTTTTTTCAAAAAAAGCCTCTTTGAAAAACCTATATTGTACTGACCCGGAAGCACTGGCGCAGGTATGCCACGCCACAGTTGCTTGGCGTATGGAATAAAGATCTTACAAAACCGCACAGTAGCGAAGTGTCACGTATCTTGGCGATGTGGATGATACCTAAGTTTGTGAGTACTGTGCGGTAAGAGAATTCGGAGGTGTTAAGTCATGCAGTTCCCGAGAACATTCCCCATAATAAATACAGTAGACACAGCTATTAACTTTAAAATTCAGATAAATATAACTCAATTATTCTGAAATACATTGAAATATTATATTGAGTGGAACTCCACACTACAACTGTATAGGTACCTACATCCTATCTAAAACACAATAGTGTGAAACATTTGATTGTCAATGAAAGCTTAGTGTTAACTCACTCTGTTTCCACTTTCCATTTAGTTTTCGAGACATTACTTGTTAACGGAACTTAACACCGGACTTTGTCGCCCAGGGTAAGAAAATAAAAACATTTTTTCTCTGAATTAAAAAAATCATATCACTGAGTGAGAACTAAAACTACAACCATCGTGTTTACAGTCGATCTCTGAGCTGCTGCATCACAACAGCCTCTCCAATTGAAACTTATCGCAAAATAAACGACCGTTCGCAATAAAAAGGCTTAAAAGCGAATTTTAAAGTTAAAACACAAAGTCGACCGTCAGCAGAATAAACGACGAGTATCACTTTATACAGTAATACCGTATTAAGTCAATTAAGGCATGCTTGCTTACTGTCTACATAGTACATATTGATTTTATCGTCCGTCTAATGGGGCGGAGTGACCCCATTCTTCTCGATAATGGGGCGAAATTTTTTTTTTCAATATTATTTTCCTATAGATTTGGCTCTTGGATAGCGGTGTTTATTTATTTTGACATTTGTTTATTGATTTGTCACACGATAGGTTTTAATTTTGTGTAGTGTACAATTTGTAAGCTTATATTTTGTTACTTTGGTAATTATTGTTTTTAATATATCGCATATAGCAGTGTAGGGGAAAAATTGATATCAATCTACTCTTTTCCCCACTTTTTGTCTTATTCTGGAGATTTTGCGTGTTGAGTAACGGAATTTAAAGCCAAAGTTTGCCTTATTACCTGAGCCAGGAGAGAAAATAATTAATTCACTCAATGGAAACCGAACCCACAACCAGTGCGTTACAATCTGCGTTATTTATGATTTGTATGAAATTAAATTTACTGTGAAATACTGTATCCTATGATGTTATACAGGAAGTTTACATACAAATTCTCATTTCAGCATTCTTCTTAGCCTTTATCTATGGTGTTGTGTTTGTTCATTCATAAAGCATTATTTTAAAATTAAAAAGTTATGAATGGAGTGTAGTATAACTAGTTTTTTCTACTATTCTATACTACAAAAGGTATACGAAGATAAACATTGTACATTTATCATTATTTTACTTATGATTTCTGTGCAATCTGTTTTTTTTCATTTGTTATGGAGCTGTGGTGGCGCATTAAGTTAACGTCTGATTTCTCATAAATCCAACAATTGTGGGTTCAATTCCCACTAGGATAAATGAATTATTTTTATTTCCTCGCTCTTATAAAGCGTTGCTATGAGTTAACCCTCTCAACACGAAATGTCTCCAAAAAATGCGGAAAGTGGGGAACAAATTATCTTAAGCACAAGGTTCCCTGAAATGAAACTATACAAAAATGAAACCACAACGATACGAATCCCATTCAATATCCGTTCCCACTAGTAGCTAGTTATTCAACAGACAGACAGACTCATAAATAAAGAAAGTCCTCAAAGCCAAAATTAACATAATACTTATGTCTGAACTAAACGTTACTCAAAATGAACGGTTCTTCCACGATTGCGGCACTGATTTGCAAATTACAATAGTGCTCCATATCAAAGGCGACCCGTACAAATTGGAAGGACTGGGGTCTATGTTTAGTAAGTAGTTACTTTATTACTATAGAGAATTATTAGAAATGAATTAGTACGTTGTTTTAATATAATTTTCTCTTGTATTGTAGACTAGGCTAGGGTAAAGTAAGGACTGTATAGGACTGTATAGGTTGTGGGTTCGATTCCCGTTCGGAGTGACGATTATTTTCATTTAAGCTAGAGTGCGTTGTATTAGGTAGTAGTTTGTATAAAGTAATTTAATAATATTAAATATTTCATTGAGTGGGAACACTCTAGGAAATTGAATATTTTCGTTACCTTCGGCGTTGAGCTCGCGGAGTTCAGTAAAACGCATTGCCTTGAGAATTCGGCGGAAAGTGGTGTTTCTTTACAATGTCTTAACAGTGGATTCTACCTGCCTACCCTGCCATTTGGGAAATATAGCGTCAAGCTGACAAAAAAATAACTTAGACTATGTTAATATAAAAATAATAAAATTTTCCAGAGAGTAATTGTAAATTTTGAATTTACAAATTCCGTCAGTACTTTCATTGTCATTTATGAAAATTGAAAATAATATAAAAAAAATAAAAATAAAAAGCATTTTCAGTTTTAAATGATCGTCTACGTCTCAGATGTCAGTTGCATTTGTTTCTTAGCTCCTCGCTCATCTCAAAGGACACCCAACACTAATTGCTATTTGTAAATAGTGTTTTTATTTCCAACTGGACAACTATTTTAACGAATTTTCATTTGAGACGATGTCTTATTTTACTTTGCTTTTGCTAAGACATTTTTGTCTGAAAGGTAAGTAATTAAATGTTAGGTTTATCTTTTTATTTTTCATATTTCTGTTCAGTGAGAATAATTAATTGGTTGACGGTGTTTTTTCTGCTCATTCTTTTGGCTGGTTACCCTATGACGCGGTATCAGGAAGTCAAAAATCGAAAGAAGGTAAGTGGTTCAAATAAAATGTTTTCTATTGTATTTAGTTAAAATGTTCTAAGTGATTTTTCAGTGTTTCAGAAATATGTAAATAGCTCAAAATTTTATATAAATAATGTTTATACACTTGGATCTACTATGTACAAGAAATTTAAAAAGATATATTTAGTTTTGAAAAATTCGTTTTGTATGAACGGTAGATGGATGTTAAGTTCCATCTGTCTATCCTACATTTATTCCATATTAACATATGCGATTTCTCAATTTCTTAAAATTTTTCAAATGTTACGTGTTGAGTGGCGCAACTTAACATCGGTCGTAAGGAAAATTAAAATAAATCAAATGTAATTATTCCCACAAATGGAGATTGAATCTCCGATATGGTTCCTTATCGTTGAAACTGTCAGTATTACTTGTTATTGATATATTTTTATTTAAATCGTCTAGTACTCAAATCAATATTTGAATATTAAAGAATCTAAGTTTATAATACATCGGGCACACAAAATTACATAATATTATTTAATCTTCATAAAAAAGTAAAGAATATTTAAAATTTGTCAATTTTCTTTAAAAACAACATATAATATAATAATACGATACGTTATTCTCACGCGTTTACAAACAATGGACTCGATATCTAAAACACTTACAAGTAAAAGCTTATCTAAAACCAGAGTTAAGGATTATTTTGGTTTACTAGCATAATAGTAAAGTAGCTCGATTGTGATTTATTTCAGCTTCACGGTTTCTCTCGCATAGCAGGATACTTTTCTTTTTTCTTTTTTTTCGGCTTCACGCTGTATCCCGCACACAGCAGGGTAGGCAGAGGGAACTTAATGTTAAGACACTCCGTTCCCTACTTTCCGCCAATTTCTAGAGGCATTGCATGTTGAGTGGCGGAACTTAACGCCGCGCTTTCCCCTCGACACCAGAGCGAAGAAATGAAAATATAAATATATTTATACTATAGAAAAATAAAAAAATCAATATCGTTCTAACAACAATATATTGAAATTGACGTGTGATTATGGAGACAGAGCACTCTAAGTACGTTTCAGTTCATTTGGGCTGACAGCTATTAGGAGTAATAAATCTCATTATCGCATTAACCTTGCGTCGGGATCAATTTGTTTTGGTATACCAAATTAACGCATCATGGATTTCTGCCTGGATTTCGATCTATTTCTGTGGCCGTAATCTGTGTGCTTACTTACCTACTTAATATAATTAATACAATACTAACGAAGGTTAAGTTAGAGTGGTAAATTGTGGGGAGCGGAGTCGGATAACCTCCTCGTGTGCTCGCTTGCTGCTGGCCCCTTTCGAATGTGTTTGCCATTCGGGGGGACGAGCAGTGTAGCGTGCCGGTTCTCCCTGGGCGGCGGGTAATTATTGCCTAGAGGATATCTTCCAAGGGTAATGATTGCTCACCGGCGAATAATCCGACGCGACGGCGTTTCTACGCGTGTTCCTCTGATTAGCAGAGGACACAGTGGGAGGAACTAGGACGGGCGTGCGTGGTGTGTACTTACACTACCTCCACGTAGGTACAGGTCAGGTATGTACCAGCGCCGACAATATCGGAACTCCACTCATGGTTGCGGTCATGTCTCGTAATCTTGAGTGGAACCGAGGGTCTTGCCTTAATTGGCCGGGCTGCAAGGAAGAAAACCTCTATAAAAAATTACCCCAACCCAAGCGGCAAAGCAGCGCGAGGGGTTCATGGCTGATGGGATGATCAGTCGCTACTGCTGGTCCCGCCAGGGTACCGGCCGACACCCGTGGCGTATTAGGCTTATCCAAGTACAGGGGGCACTGCTTGGATGGACCGTTTTTCCCCCATNCCGCCTTAAGTAACATAATCGAGGCACTCGTCTCTCGTACTGAGAGCGAAGAAATACGCCGTGTGCGCGAGGAGAATTTGCGCCTCACCGGGGAGGTGGACAAACTTCGAACGAAGCTCCAGTCTCAAAGAAAGGATGTGCAAGGCTTGAGGTTGACGGATAAGCAAAAGTCGCCTCAAGCGGTTCCTACGCCGATTCACGGTATCAGAGAGGAAGTTCTTAAAGAGCTGAAGAGTACTATAGTCACTACCGTGGGAAATTTACTCGACGCACGTTTTGCCAGCATCGAAAAACGTCTCCTGCCGGTGCGACCTTTACGTCCCCCACTATCTCATGAGCGACGTCAAAGAGAGACGGCAACAACGGCGAATCTAGCGGAAGTGGAGGCTGAAGTCAGACGCAGACCACGTCAGAACAGAATGACTACAGTTAGGGAAGATGCGCCAATATCTGCCCCAGAAGCAGACCACCCGGCCACGGCCGACGAGGATATGGAGGTAGAAGGTGGGTCTTGGTCCACTGTCGTCAAGAAAAGTAAAAAAGGTAAGAAATCTTCCCCTAACAACTCCGCTACGGAAAAAATGACGACATCAACAACTACGAAGAAACAGCTGCCCAGGCCTAAGGTACCCAAACAACCACGCACCAAGGCAGTTATGGTTACTTTGACCACAGACGCCATAAGGAAAGGTGTTTCCTATGCCCAAGCTCTAGAACGAGCGCAGCAGAGTGTCAATCTAGTGCAGCTGGGCATCACCGAGGGCCTAACGGTGCGCCAGGTAATGTCAGGAGCCCGGCTACTGGAATTGTCTGCGTCGCAATCAGCAGAGCATGCGGATATGTTAGCTGAGCGACTGAAAGTGGTGTTAGAAGGGGTGGCTGTAGTC